>ML103692.1:0-22423 GCA_003697995.1 Taxidea taxus jeffersonii | reverse complement strand
TTTTTTTTTTTAAGATTTTATTTATTTACTTGAGAGAGAGAGAACGTGAGAGGGGAGAGGGTCAGAGGGAGAAGCAGACTCCCTGCTGAGCAGGGAGCCCGATGTGGGACTCGATCCGAGGACTCCAGGATCATGACCTGAGCTGAAGGCAGTCGCTTAACTAACTGAGCCACCCAGGTGCCCCTGAAGATCATTTTAAAATACGGAGCGCTGGTATTCGAGGGTACATCAGACAGAGTTAATCATCCATAGCCACGTGCCGGAAGCCAGGTCCACGAGGAGACGCTTGCTTAACTTCTTAACATGACCAGTACTTTAATATGAAAGGATCTGTACCATATTCTGTGAGAGGACTTGGGAACTACACCACGAACCTCACAAAGACGCTCTTTCACAGATTACTTAACCTTTCTTAAACGTTTATATTAGACTGACATTTGAAAAGAGAAAAACATGTATTTTTGTATACCAAAGCAGTCTGTTCCACTCTCCATCTTTAACATATTGACATGTGTTTTGTTCTAGTATTAACTCAAAATTAGCTTTGAGAGAAAAGTTCATATTGATTATCCCATAATGTAGTCTAATCACCACTGACATTTTGGAAGGTGGTAAGGTAGCCAAGATATACTGAAAAAGTGGGTGAAAATATTTCATGTGTTCATCACAGGAAGCCTACAGTGCTTCTCCATGAGCTCATTTTGTCCTAAAGTGAACCCAACAGGGACAACTATTGCAAGCAGGATGAAAGGACCTAGTCAAGCGCAGACTCCTTCAGACGTGCTACTTCTCTGGCTCCTAGATGATGAGCCAAAAAGATTTTGGACATATTTCAGCTTTAGTCTCATTATTTTATTGATTCTTATGACTTTAGTGTAACACAAAAATCAGATCAAATGTGTCAAGGATTTATGTTTTAGATTTCTCTTCCTCAATTTAAATGATGAACTCTAGAATTAGTTAACATTAAATCCAATCGGGCACTGCCTTTTGAATTCAGTAAATGTTGCAAACTTTAATATTAAAAAACAGATAATTTTATTATACAAAAAATTCCTAAATCCCAGTATGAAATATATGTGATCACACTTAGCATCAACCCAATTTTCCTTTTTAAAAATGTGAGCCTAAATTAGCCCCTATAGTTCATTAGTCAGAACAGAAGTTGAAATTTCTCCTTGTTGAACGGAGTGAAAATCGAGCACAATGCAGTTACAACACAAACGCAAAGGAAAATACTGATTTTGATTCTCTCTTGTTCTTCAGAGAAGGATTTGACAAAATGAGGTTCTCAGGATGGTTATGTTGAAGAACACAAGGATTCAGTGAGTATGGTAATATCTTTGTTTCTTATAATCCTGTTGAAGCAAATAGGCATTGTTATAAGTATGAAAGAATCAAGCTTACAGGACAGATTTCTAAAATCATTCTTAAAATCTGATCCTTCCAATAAGGATGCTTTACACACACACACACACACACACACACACACACACACACTCATGCACGCACACTTATGGCGTATTAGATTAAGTCCTAAGAACCAACAAATTGCAAAATATTCTATTACATTTATACTGGTACCCTTTTTATTATCCATATGAACAGACTAAGAAAAGTACTCCCTTATTAAAAAAAAAACACAATACTGTTTTAGTTCTGGTTTGATGAGAATTTCAAATTAGGAAAAAGGTAAAACAGTGAGCATTAGAAACTGAATTTGGGGCCCTTGGTTAGGGATAATTAACTAATCAATAGACAGTTCTCCTTCTCGGGGACACATAGGACCAGACATTTATTAAGGAACTTTTCAGAGTTTCATACAAGGTAATTAATACAGGCTTCAATATAGAAAATTACTTTTTAATGACTTTCTGTTCAAGTTACATGAATTTTATGTAAGGAAAGGCTTATGAAGTCTAAGGTTTTCTTTCCACCAGGTTATTAAAATTTGTATTTGAATATAGTTCCTTTCATTAACATTAAATCAGTTAGCTTTAATTTATGAAAAAGGACTGCTAAGTTTTACAATAGTTTGAACAGCTTTAATTTGCATTCATGAAAAAACACAACAAATTAATTTGCTCCTTGGAAAGAATTTGACAAATGCATTAATCATGAAGAAACTGAATTCGGCTTTCTTTACTCTTTCTCACAAAGATAGATGTAAGATAAGAGACTACCGATTTAACCTTCTTTCAGCAAAATGAGATGTCATGATAATAATGGGGATATTCAGAGAACCAGAGGATTTTAGAGCTGGAAGGAATCTTAGAAATTTCCTGGTTTAACATATAGGGAAAGAACAGGTCAGTATCCCAAACTGTCAGAGGGGTGGGGTGGAGTAGTGAAGGGGGATTATTTCATTTTCTCCACTGGAAAACACAGAAAGGTTAGAATTATTCAAGGACTAATTTGGCATTTAAATAACTTCAGTTCTACCTGAACCCTGCTGCTTCTCGTCCCTGCAGTTTGAGACTACAGTTTGAGCTCAGAGATGATGCTGAATCATAACATGGAACACTGACTGCAGCATTTAGATTTTTAAGCAATAGCATGAAAATAGCATTCACACTGTCCCTGACACCTCCATTGTGCACTGATGCTTTTGACAAGTCAATGAAATACTGTCAAATACATTTACAAATTTATATCACTGTGAAAAGGTTTGGTTAAAGAAACATTCAACAGTAGTATGCTGTGTTGCAAATATTTCTCTAATTTTGCTATTTGTCTTTTTACTTTATTTTTTCTGTTAGCATCAAACTTGCTTTCATATGTAGTTCAAGTTACAGATGATCTTTATGGCTCATATATTTTTGTGCTACTTCGAAGAGCCTTCCTTACTTAGACCATAAAAAGGTGTTCCCGTGTCTTCTCCTATTGCTTTATTTTTTATTATTGTTATTTTAAAATTTATTTATTTAGAAAAAGAGAGAGAGAGAGAGCACTTATGCAGGAGCAGTGGGAGGGACAGAAGGAGAGGGGGGAGAGAAGCAGACTCCCTGCAGAGTGGAGCCTGATGTGAGGCTGCTGCTGGATCCCAGGACCCTGAGATCAGGACCTGAGCTAAAATCAAGAGCCCAATGCTCAACTGACTGAGCCACACAGGTGCCCCAATTGTTATTTTTTTTAATTTAAAATTTTTATATTATTAAGACAATACAAAAGAAGTTGCTGAAGGCAACAGCGATCACAATATTCTTAGCAAATGTTCAAATTTTATCAATCACTGTTGAATTAATGCAATTCTAATTTTTGATCTACTACATACATATATATGTGGGCATATGCGTATGTATGATACATTGCTGGGTTGCATGAAAATGTGCATATAATAATTTACATAATTTAAATCATGGGACCACTTCATCATCATTAGAACGATTTTAATCCTTAAGTAAAGACTCTGATCAAAAAAGACTGTAAGTGCCTACAGAAGGATCTTAACAAAAAATTGAATCGCTCTTTGTAATTCAAACATTACACTAAATTATGGAAATGATTCATATCCTCCCTGTACTGTGGGGTAAAGAACATAAGAATATCTTAAGGATAGCAAGAAAATAACCCATGAGCCCACTTATTACACGAGTTGTATTTTCCTTACGCTAAAAATACTAAATTAGTTTTGCTCTTTTAGGTCTTTGTGTCTATAGAAGCAAATCTAATTTTTTTCTTTTAATTTACAATTCTTTTTTTCTATATGTTATTCTTTAAATGAAAGATATTGCCTTCTTATTTCCTTATTAATTTAAAATTTTTAAAATCTGTTCTTCTAATACCACATGCCAGCCTGGAAAAGAGAATTCTTTTGCCAGAGATAATCCTTACTATTAAGAAAGAATATTATCAGAGTGCCATGGTGGCTCAGTTGGTTAAGTGCCCAACTCTTGATTTTTTTCTTTTTAAGATTTCATTTATTTATTCATTCGTCAGAGAGAGAGGCACTGTGAGGGAGAACACCCAACTCTTGATTTTGGCTCAGGTCATGATCTCAGGGTCATGGGCACTAGCCCCATGTCTGGCTCCTTGCTCAGCAGGGAGTCTGCTTGAGATTCTCTCTCCCTCTCCATCTGCCCCCCCCAACACTGCTCTCTCATGCTCTTTAAAATAAGTAAAACAAATCTTTAAAAAAAAGAGAATATTATGTAGATTATTTTTAAATTTTTAATAAACATATAATGTATTATTAGCCAGGGGTACAGGTCTGTGAATGGCCAGGTTTACACACTTCACAGCACTCACCATAGCATATACCCTCCCCAATGTCCATAACCCCACCACCCTCTCTCGGCCCCTTTTTTATATATGTAAGGGGATCATGTTATTTTATGTTAAAGTATACTTAATTTTGATTGTCTATTTATCTTCAGAAAATTTTAACATTAAATTTTAAAGATTTATTTATTTATTTGAGAGAGAGAGAGAGAGGGTGCACGCATATTCGTGTACACTTGGGGGGTAGGGGCAGAAGGAGAGGGAGAGAGAAGCTTAAGCACACTCGGTGCTGAGTGCAGAGCCCGGCACAGCGTTCAATCTCACCGCAAGGAGATGAAGACCTGAGCCAAAACCAAGAGTTGCTGCTCAACCAACGGTGCCACCCAGGCACCCCTTAAACTAAATCAAATTTTAACCAAATGATTACAGAAAAACTACTTCTGATTCTGATTTCATTAGTAAAACATACAAATCCCAGTTGACAAATAATGGTGTTTCTCTAAAAAATAAGGATTAGAATAAAAATATTTTCCCAAAGACAGGCCACGCTAAACTGCTTATGTATATCCACAGACTTTTTTCATTTCAACCAAATCTTAGTGCCAAAATGTTAGTGAGCACGTAGGGCTGGATTCGGGACGGCTCAGGCCCTCGTTGAGCACTGTGTGGATGAGCACCCCTGGGTAATGAGGCTGGCGGGAGCTTCGTCGGCTGAGCAAACCTGCCCCACCCCCACGGCTCTGGGTGAGTCAGAATCACTGGGGTAGGGAAGCCAGCTAATGTCTGAGAGACATTTTCACTCATAGGTTTGAAACACAGAAAGTTTTGGTTAACCCTGCCTGAATTTCCACAATATTCAAGTAATCTGTTTTATTTTACAATATTTGAAAATACACAGTTATAAAAAGGCTACTGAATTTAAGGTTATTCCCTTTCAAAATCAGTAGATTCACCAATATTTTATATTGACACCACTTTTTAGGAAATCAGCCACCGTGTGAAGATTGTTCATGTTCTCTTTCTTCTGGTATTGATACTAGGTACACTTATGAGGCACCTGCTACTTGGTACTCTCTAACCATAAAGGACAGCATAAAGGCAAATGAGGAAAGTATTCTCAAACTGCGGACCAGTGAAACCTGGAAACATGGGGGGAGGAGGGAAAAGACTGAAAGTGCCTTGAATTAAAACATATTGAGGGACACCTGGGTGGCTCAGTTGGTTAAGCCTCTGCCTTCTGCTCAGGTCATGATCCCAGAGTCTTTAGATCGATGGAGCCCTGCATCAGGCTCTCTGCTCAGTAGGGAGCCTGCTTCTCCCTCTCCCTCTGCCCTTCCCTGCCCCCCATTGTGCTCTCTCTCTCTCTCAAATAAACAAAATCTTAAAAAGATGTTGTAACTTAGGTCTCTTACCTCATCCTTTTTTTTAAAAAAAAAGTTACTAGTTTCTACATTTTTAAAAATCTTTCAGACATATTAGCTCATATATAAGCTTTTGAGAAAATAGTGCTGAGCTACAATCTATGCTCATCTCCTTTAGGCTGGATGTCATAATTTTTCTCTTTCTCTTGTCATTTGTTCTTCTTTTCCTTCTTCTTAAAATACCCTCTTTAGTTCCCAACTTCTTTGACTTTAAAAAGCAGGTAGTGTGATAGCTAGTGTCTTTGACATTCTTGATTAAATAATTACATTATCTAAAACATCTTCTAAGTTTTCAGGGACCTCCTTTTATGAAATGTCTACTAAAATTTCTCTAAAGCTGTCTTATTCTGTGAGCAACTTGGACTGTCATATCATTATTTGATGCTGTGGAACATAGAGGGGATTTCAGATGGTTTCAATAACCATTTCTGTTATTATGCTATTCTTCTAATTTTGGTTCACAATGTATATTTAAATATCCTCTATATATACATCAGTTGTCGAAAGAAGTACTGATATTTTGATAATTCTTAACATATTCATTTTTTTCTCTTAAAAGTTTCTTTTTGGAATTTTAGTACCTCTATCTATAAAATAATTGAGTTTATATGACTTCTTTTTATGATACTGACTAGAAGATTTCCCTCTTTTATTAATGCTCCCATCTAAGGTTATAAAGGTGATTTAAAAAAAAAATACAATGCAAATTAATCCAGATTTTGGTTAATGCAAGGTCACTTTAAAGGATGACTCAAATCCATTCCATGCACCTTTGGGATGCTTGGCCCCTTCTAAGGGTTCTTCTTGGGATCTGTAGCAAATTAATCTCCTGCCAGACCTGGCTAGATGGGTTCTTGTGCCCCTCTTAGGCTCTGGGTGTCTGTAAGGCACCTAGACTACTCCCAGTAGGGGATAGTCGAGTGTCTCAGAATTACCATCTTAGTCTGGCTTTTCCCACTTCTTTGGAAGGCTTGGGGTAGCTTTGGCTTTTGCTGGCTTGAGTTCCATGAGCAGTAGTGAAGACTGAGTTGAGGACAGAACACATTTTTGCACACCTGCACACGTGTGCTAGTCAGAGGGTGGTGCTACCCACTAATGAACCACCTGTACACGTGTGCTAGAGTCAGAGGGTGGTGCTACCCACTAATGAACACAGAGGAGAGACACGCCCCCAAACACACCAACTCTCCACAAATGTAACCCAGTCATTGTCTCTGCTTGGAGAGGAGGGGTGTGGACAGTGGAAGCCGCAGTGACCTCCTGTGAGACCCTGTGAGAAGGGCAGTGACCCTGTGAGAAGGGCAAATTCCGGATTCGCTGTCTTTTATTGCAGCTTTTTATAATCTCTTGCGGCATGGGGGACAGTTACTTTCTGCATCAAAAATGTCACTGAAAATGTTAATCCGCATTGAAAAAACTGGACATCCCTTAGCTTCCTAATAATTTTATCGTGTACTTCCAAGCTCACAACTGACTGAAGAAGCTCCGTCCCTACTCTTAAGCTAAATAATACCTTGTATCTCATTGGGTTTCTCTGTTGTTATTTTAAATCATGACTATTGCTAGCTTCAGAATCAAGCTGGCGTCCTATCTAGCACACCTGGGAGGAACAAGCACACTGATTTGCCATTACAGAATGGATCAAAACATGTACTTTTACGACGATATGTGTCATTATTACACACCCACAGTGGGCCAGGTACTACCCAGAACACTTTGAAACGCTAACTCTAGCCCTTCCAAAAATCTGCTACGTAGTTGTTACTACCTTATTACACAAGATGAGAAAACTTGATCCTGAAAGAAGTAAAAAGTTACTAACTCACAGCAAATGGTAGAATCAGGATTTGAATCCAGGTCTGTCTATCACCTTATTCTGCCATACTATCTCTCAAAACATCTGTACCGATTGAGGACAAAGGTTCTCCGAATGTAGTGCTTGCATATGGCTATATTATGAGTAGTCAGATACTTTTTAACTATTTGTAGAATCACTAGGAATTCTTCAGGCATAAATGTAGACCGAGGTGTGTGTTTTATTAGCAACTTAATATATGAGGATCACTATTGCCATCGAGGCGCTTTTGAACCATTCTAGAAAGGTTCTAAGAAACAAAGTTTAATCTATCAACTTACACAGTAGATATTTCTGGAAAATACAGTGTATATTAAAAGCATTAAAAATGAGTTTTATGTGAAACAGAAATTCTAAGTTCAGACAGCTTTAAACAATTTTTTTTTTGTCTTTCCCTTCACAAGTGGCCAGCGCAGCACTCCGCACTGTGTGGTCCTGTCCCGTGCTCCACAGGGCATCTGAGACCACTGCTCCTTCCCTACTAACTGCCTGTAAAGTGGCCCCAGTCATGATGAAAACCCAGAATGTTCTGCAAATTTCTGAAAAAGTTTTACAGGGTAGTACTGCCCCTGCTGAGAGTCACTGTTGTAAGTGTGTTCCTTCAGATACGATGTGAAAAACCTTACTGGTGGACCAAAGCTGATTCTTCTTTTTTTAAGTGAGAATGAGGAATTCTCACTTAATTCTTTGTGAGACTTTTTTACATTGGGATAGCACATTACTCTGTTAGGTCACTGTATTAGGTATCAATAATATAACAACTCACCCCCAAAGTTACATGCTTAAGATAAGTGTTTATTAATCTCACAGTTTCTGTGAGTCAAAATGTGGGACTAGCTGAGCTGAGCTCAAGGTCCCTCCTGAGGTTGCAGCTATGATGTTGGCCATGGTGACAACCACCTGAAGGCCTGACAGGGACCTGAGGACCCATTCAAAGCTCATGCATGTAGCCTCAGAAGGACTCAGTTCCTTCCTGGCTGCTGACCAGAGCCTCCGTTTCTTACCACATGGACTTCTCCATGGCAAGTGTCCTCATGATGGCCGCTGGCTTTTCTCATAGCAAGTGATCCAAGAGAAAGAATGAACAAACACTGAAGTGCCTTTTGTAACCCAGCAGTGAAAGCTGGACCCTGTAACATCTGTGTTACTCTGTTAGAAGGGAGTCACTGAGTCCAGACCATCCCCAGGGGTAGGAGATTTGGGCTCTACCTATTGACAGGAAGATTATCAAAAGTTTGTGGATATTGGGGGCGCCTGGATGGCTCAGTGGGTTAAAGCCTCTGACTTCGGCTCAGGTCATGATCCCAGGGTCCTGGGATCGAGCCCCACATCGGGCTCTCTGCTCAGCAGGGAGCCTGCTTCCCCGCCCCCCACCCCACCCCGTCTCTCTGCCTGCCTCTCTGCCTACTTGTGATCTCTGTCAAATAAATAAATTTTAAAAATCTAAAAAAAAAAAAAAAGTTTGTGGATATACTTTAAAACCACCATAGTCATCAAAGCCAGGGATAAGCTGTCCCTGCTTGTAACAGGAAAGACCTCGACTTAATAGAATTCCTGTGCATCTAATCAAACATGGACATGGAGTGTGCGGAAAAAGTGTAAGAAGAATGGCTGGCAGTGGGTCTGGGTTTGAGGGGAGTCAGGAAGGATGGGGTTGCACTAAGTTGAGGAGATACTGAGGGTCATGGACAGATGGACAGATTCCTGGGGCAACCGTAAGCTTCAGTTGTACATCATCTCCACCTCTGTATCCGTATCTTTCATCTATAGCCCAGAACTCCAAAACCTGCAGCCTCATTTTATTTCATGGAAAATAGGAAAAATTCACTGGATTTTTATATGTTTCCACTTTTTGATGGAAGACTTTGCAGGAAATAATTAGACACGTGGAAAGCTTTTAGAATGCCTTCTGTACCTATCACTGGAGAACTTCGAGCTGAGATCATTCTGAGTAGAACTGTATTAGAACACATTCTCCATTCTGCTGCTCTTCCTCCAGGCTGAATGAACCCATCATTTCTTATCAAGTATGTTCTACTTAGCATTTCAGCCAGATTTCCAATTTAGCTAACTTTCAGGTTCTCTTGTTTACTATTTACTTGTGCTCCCAAGAAGAATCTGAACGTCTCATTTGCATCAACACAATCTGTTGACCCCTTATCTTTTGGAGATCTGCATGCAAAGACTCAGGGCAATCTTGGATGCCAACTGGAAGGGTGGGCCTCAATGGGAGTATTTCCTCTTCCCCCCATGCGGTCACGGCTGTGAAGTTCTCCTGTTGAGTAAGGGCCAATCACTTTAGCCGCTCACAGTCCGGTTCTTATGTTTGCTTATTACCAGGAAATATCTCATATACTGAAATTGCAAAGGAATTCACAGGTTCCTACTGCAGATGAGAGGTATTAAACCCATAAGAAACACGTTTTCTCTGCCTATCCAAATTCTGATCCTCTATCCCTTAAGACCCAGCTGAAGACCAAGCTCTTCTGGTTACTTACCACAGACTTCACTAAAATTTCTCTCCTGAACTTCTTGAGCACCTAAGGTCTGCTTTACATATTCCCTGATGGTTACATTGTTTATTGTCGTTTTCTCAGCTAAGGCTAAAGTGGTTCCTCTGACCCCTAGCCCCACTACACCTCTACTATGGAAATACTCATTTGTTCATTATTTTTAAAATCTAGTTATTTCTTAAAATGTATTGAGATCATTGTCTTTAAATTATTGAACCTTTTCCTAAGAATTTCATAACTGTATATTCTACAAGGAACGTAGTTAGCACTCCCTGTTCATCTGTAGAACTACGCAGAATGCAAGGAGGAGATGCTGGAAAATAAATGGCTGCCAGCTAGGGCACGTATCCCTCGAATCTCAGATTCCTCATTTTATAGCAAGGTAAGAAACATTTTTTAAAAGATTTTAAAATGATAGTAATTATTATCTCTGGAACCTATTATTTACTATTTTAACAATTATTAGAAATGGGATTTCATATAAGAAAAGTCAATCCACCCAAGAGTACTTGTTTGTAATAAATATAATAGCAGTGATTTTCGTTGCCCCCACTTATTTTGATTTTCCTTGTTTATAGGGAGCATACCAGGTGAGTAAGCACTGGGCAAACCTGAAACAGTAATCAAGGTCTGCAGAAAATTCTCATTTAAAATGTAGTATTATGAACAATATATGATTATCAAGACTATTTGCTGAGCTACTTCACAGGGTCTTTGTTCCCTATGAAATAGCATTTGAGAAAAATAAACAAGAGCTTTTTCTTTAAAATATTAATCACATATGGACTTTTTACTCCACAGAAAATCTATAATACATTTCAATAACCCTTCTCATTGAAAACAAACCAAACCAAACCAAACAGAAAACCACGATGTACTGAGCAGACTTTTTACATACCTTATCGTAGCTAGCCCACAAACACTCTAGAAGGTGGACAGTGTGGCCTCACCTTCCTGAGGCAGAAACATTCCAGGGCTCTTCCAAGGTCTCATAGCTCCTAAGCTCGAAGGCAGACTTAGAGTGCTTCCTAAAGCCCCTACAATATTCCTGTGATTACCATCCTGTGAGGTGACAGCTTTACCATGGACAGGGGATTACACAACCTATGCGACTGTGCATGGCAGCCCTCTTCACCTGTAGTGTACTTGAACACCAATTGAATTCAATTTCTGTGCCACACCTAGAGACAATTACTGCCAGAGGCCAGTTCTGAGCCTGGTCCTACAAAGCCTTATAAATACCTAGACAGAAGGACAGAAGGGTGTTGCCGCAGGAAGGCAGGGTGTCTCTAAGGGTGGGAGCAACACCTCTGTGGGTCAGAGAAAGAGTTCCCAACAAGGAGAAGATTCTGAGCTCCCGGGGCAGTAAACTGTTCCGCACTGAAAGGTCCCTCAAAGGCACAGACTGGCGGTGTAATTGGGGTGTCTGTTGGCCACATCACCTAGATCTCTCCACCACAGGAGTTTTCAAATAAGACCTTCATGAGTTCTCATAGCATGGAACTATGGAATGGAAATCAGTAGAAAAATGGGATTTGCTTTACAGAAATGTACAGTGCGGCTAAATGCTGTAACACATAGTCCATAAGGTGAGGGAGAGCTGAAATCACAGTGCTGTGTTCACCGTCTGTGCAAGGTCAGTCGCTTTGAATGTTTTATTCGCAACCATTTTTCCTCTTTGCACTGGGCTGGTGTATGACCAATGGACTGAGACTACTTCAAACAAAAGGTCTCTGAGGGCCGAGGCTGGGCTGACTTAACTTGCTGTATGCAGCACTGGTCAGAACCCAGTAGGCACTGTAGGAATTTATAATGTTATTTGGGGTTGGTAATTATGATTAGGCTATAGCTTAAATCTCAAACAATTCAGCAGTAAAATCGAGACTAAAATGTGAGGTCATTGCCTCCCAGCAGTCACATCAAATTACTGGTGCATGAGTTTGACACTGAGATTTTAGGGAAGGAGACTGCCCTTTAAAAGGGTCCATTCAAACTGGAAAGCCTTCTGAACAAACGAGGAAGAAGGAACTGACTCACTAATGTGCCTGCAAACATTTTAAGACCGTACTTTAAATGATGCTCTGCTTTGAACAGATAATTGGCCCAATTCTTTCCTTTCTCTGTGTCTCTAACTCCCATTGAAATCAATGAGAATTGCATATTCAAAAGGACGGGAGAACAAAGTTGCAGGTTGAATTAATGGGATAAAAGACTGCAGATCTCTTAAAGCTTGTGCAATTAAATTGTGGCCTCACACAATTCTCTAGGGTCACCAGCAATTTGCTGGCCTAGGAAAGCCAGCTGACTCGGTTTTCAGAGGTGTCACAATTTATAGAATGTGTTTACTTAGACATCAGCACATGATCCTTCTCAGCTCAAAATCTACCTCCTCACTCTAATCTCTGTAGGACCTGATACCTCAACGTGTGGGATTTATTCGCATGCCCTCATCACCAGCTAAGATCATCAATCATTCAATGGGCAAAATCTCCATTGAAAAGTCATGCAAACTAAGCACATATGGATATCTTATTTTTCTAGAAAAAATTTGTCTATGCATTATTTATATCCATGTTAATTATCTGCTGTCTTTCCCAACTAGAATGAAAGCTCCAGCTGGCAAGAATTTTTTCTTATTTATCATTATTATCTTAGCACTTGACCTGGTTGTAATTGTCAAATATTTTTAATCATCGAAGCACTTACAAGCATATTTGATTAGATACTCATAAAACCGCAAGCACAATGTTTGTCGGTAAACATTGCAAATGCATAAAATGCAATATTTGCCTTTAAACATTTCTCCACTAAAGGGAAAGAAGGTATTTACTAACTGCCTACTCTAGTTTCTCCACAAATATTTTTTTTTTTCTCAATGAATTCTCACAACAGTGGGCTGGGACATAGTATTTTTATATTTATGTTACAAATATAGAAATGGAGGCTTAGTGAAATTAAGTATCTTCCCCAAGGACCGGGAAGGAGGAAGTGGCAGGGCTGAGGTCTGACTCCTTTACTGACTCCAGAGCCCATACTTCTCCATCTCACAGCTTAACATTTGCAAAATGAGGAGAGGAAATGTAACTCTAAAATGGAAAAGGTCTCGACCAGTCAACAGGAAGAAAGGGTGAGGATTACATGACCACCGGTGCGGAGAAGGACCCAGTAGGTACACAGAGAAGCTTAAGGAGTGTGAACAGACAGGAAGGAAAAGGCCCAGGACTGGCCTTTGGGCTGAAATCCATGACACGTGTTGAGGCTGTGCCCCTCACTGGCTTGCTCGCTGACAGCCTGACCACTCTAGCTCGGTGTATAGGGGATATGAACACATTTCCATCTGCTTTGACTTGTTTATGGCCTTCGTGGGACCCCCAGGTCCCTGCTCTTTGGTCAGACTACCTTGGAATTCCATCACTTCCACATGTTTTATGGACCACACCGGATTTCTTCCTCTCTGTGCACATCCTGTTTCCGCTGACACAGCAGGAGGGTTTTCAAATGTTCACCATTCCCAATTTGCACTCATACTCAAACCCTACCTCAAAATAGGGGCCTGGGGTCCGGGGATCGAAGTTTGGGGGTACCCATGAGCAGTCTGGACATCCACAAGGGTTTCCTGACAGTTCTGTGCCATTATCTGCGTTGACTGACATTCTGCACTGGCTGACATCGTCTTGGGCTCTGGAGGCTGCTTCGAGCCTCCTCCACCAGAATGTGCTGGGAGAGGGGGACGCGAGGGTCGGGCTCGAGCACTGTCCATCACTGGAAGCTGGAAGGTGCGAGTTAGGGGCAGTTGTAATGATAAAGCTGACCAGTCATTGTTGACTCTGTGCCAGGTGTTGCTCTGGCCAAGCCCTTTACCCCGATCCTTTCATCTAACCCCCGCACTGCCTCAGGGAAGCAGAGGCTGCTGTCCCCATTTTCGGGAATTGAAGGAACTGTGGCTTTATCGCAGTGAAGCGCCTTGGCTAAGGTTAGCAATGGGAATGTGACAAAGCTGGGATTGGAAACGGGGTCCTCACCCCCAAGCTGGCATTCTTAACCCCAGCGCTACCCTGCAAGGCTTCCCGTGAGGCTGCGGCCATCTCGGGGAGCTGGTGTAGGTGGGGGTGATCAAAAGAGTCAGGGCTGTTTGTGGAGGGCATGAGTAACTAGGCAATTAGGGTCATGTTTAAGATACTGATGACAACTGGGGTGATGAATGTTCTATATGTGGAAAATATGAAAATTAGGAATCAGTTAAAATATTATTTATACTGCAATTTCATTTGTAAAGTACTTTCACAGTTTATTCTTTATCCCACTAACAATTTTTTTCTCTCAAGTGTCTGCCTTCTGTGCTAAGAGGAGCCCACTGCCTCCCCACAAGGCAGTTTTAATATACAGCGCCTCACCATTCTCTTGCTGAGGTAGAAGCAGGGAGCACCCGCAGGAAGTGGGGGGGGGCGGCTGGGTAGCCTGGTGACTGTGCCCAGGCCCCATGGTGAGTCAGTGGCAGCAGCTGGGGTGGCCGGCCCTGGTGTTCCCTCCCGGCCTTGACATCCTCTCAGGTGTGGAGAACGGCCCTTACCTTGCTGCTGCCACAGCATGAGAATAATTACCTTCTTCTAAGATTTTAGGTGAACAAATAGACATTTGACAATCTGACATTTCTCCATGTCATTAAGTATTCTTCACATTATTATGACAACACACATAGCTATCTAATTTCTATACCTTTTTTTTTTACTGTTGTTTATTTAAGTTCCTAATTTTCCACTATTACAAATAATGCTGGGTTGATGGTCTCTGTTTTTGATTATCTGACCAAATTTCTTATTGTTTCCCTCCAGGAGATTCTTAAAAGTGAAATTATTAAATGCAAGAATATGAACCATTTTAAAGCTCTTAATACATAGTCCCAATTTATTCTATGTAAAGACTTACGCTGTACCTCTACCAGCAGTGTTTAAAAATGTGCCTATTTCACTATATATACTTAAATTATATGTTTAATTTTTCACTAAGTTGCATCAGGATTATCCTTTTAATATCTTTTTATTAACTACTAGACTGTAGGATTTTCATATCTTTTATTAGTCATTAGTCTCTTTATCAAATATTTGTATGCTTTGTCCCCTTTTGCACTAAGGTTATTTGTATAACCTGATTTGTGTAAGTTTCCTCAATAATAAGTAGTCAGTGTTTTACCATATTTATTGGTAATATTTCCTCAGATTCCCCCTTACTTAGCTGCCATTCTGTGTCTTCATTATCAGAGGCTGGGGTGCCTCTGTGTCCCGTAGTTCCTCCCACCGAGTTCTTCCTGTCACCCCAGGGGATGGGAAGCTCTTTATGTCAGAAGCATGGGATTAAATCATTTAATAGTCTGATGTGGTGGTCAGAAAAACAGTACGTCAAGGGAGCACATCATACAGAGTTCTATTAAGAGATGCAGACATAGGAAATGAATCACAAATTATGACTTTCCAGGCTTCAAACTTTCCAAACTGAGCAGGGAACAGTTACTAAAATATAAGCCCTCAAGTGAGGAGTAAGAGGGAGAAACCCAGGATGGTGTGTGGGAAAAGCAAGGTGGCAGTTCCCTGAGGGGAGGAACTCGAGCTGCATTTCCTTTGGGCTCTCCTTAGCTCCTGGTGCGGGCAGCTGTCTGCAAGGGCTTGTTGGAGGACGGGCGCGCGGAGGACCACACCTCCTCTCCCGACTGCCACTCACTGGCTCTGTTCATTTGCACGAGCCAATTGCCCTTGTTGAGCCTCCATTTCACTATTTTTTTTTTTAAAGATTTTATTGATTGACTGATTTAGAGAGCACGTGAGTGGGAGGAGGGGCAGAGAGAGAGGGAGAGAGAGACTCTTAAGCAGGGTCCAGGCCCAGCATGGAGCCTGATGTGGGGCTTGATCTCACAACGCTGTGATCATGACCTGAGCCAAAATAAAAAGTTGGATGCTTAATCGACTGAGTCACCCAGGCACCCCCAATTCACCATCTAAAATGGGTACTGCACAGGGGTGTTGCCAAGATCCAGTGAGAGAAATCAATATGAAAACAACCTGTGAACTGTGCAGCAAAAGGAACTGTAAGTCCGCATTTTCATGGAAGTTTTGCTGTTGCTTAGGATCTTACTGGAAGAACTCATTGACAACCAAGACAAAAAGCCATGATTTTTTTTCAGATGACAGTTCTGGTTTCCTTTTATTCTCCCTCCCTCTCTTGCCCCCTGCCCCATGATACATGGTTTGAATGTCCCTAAAACCAAGCTCCAAAGTTAGTTAACTTGATTTCTATGGTGGCCAGCATAGCCTGCTGAACAAAATGTTTCCATGAAAAATCTGCAGGAAAATTCTGTCATACACGCATACAGCTTGTATAATACATTAAAGGTTAGCATACAATATTAATTAATGACCTTTCTTTGCTGTGTGTGTTGGGGTGTGCTGGTCATTAGGAAGGACTTCATAGATACGATGCTGAGTACTGGCAATGGGCAGGAATTGCCTGGTGTGCAAGTGGGGAGGGTGAGAGGGCAGTTTTACTGGAAGAGCACGTAGGAAGTTCTCGAGGTATGAAAGGGCATCGCATGGGTCCTGGATGGCTTTTCTGAGAGGCAGAGATGGATGCTGTAGAAAACAACCTGCCAAAAATTCAGCCCCAGAACAATCAAATTGAGCACCCTTAACATGGCTCTTAAAAGTAAAGGAGTTCTGTATAAAGGGTATAAGGACAAAGAATGAAGCCCACAATGTAGTGACAACCTCTCTCCTCTGTTCTCGAGACCCTGATCCCGCTGTAGAATATTTTCGTGGTTTAGGCATTCTTCCTCCCTATGAAAATGACTTGCAGAGGATGTGATGTCACTGGTCCTCCTTGCGTTGTCTGTGATTGCTTTTCTCCAGGTCAGTGATGCTAAGGCATCAGGCGAATAAGAAGAAGTATCCTTCAGGAATACCAAGTCCTGCCTAGAGGTGAGACTTCTCAAGGTGTCCATCCCCCTCCCCAAGTCCGGTTGCAACATCCCAAGTAGAAGCTGACTTTCCACTTATTTACTTACTCCAAAGCCCACTGAGTGAAGCAGGAACTCAGTTATCCTTGGCTTTATCATCTACTCTAGGACAGATAAAATTTAAAAATGCTTAAAACATCTTTCCGGTCAGGAATCACTGACCATCACAGAGTTGGCTCTGATTAGCTATACGTTCTAAACTGAAACATACATTTTAGCTAAATTTAAACGCCTTCACTATTCTCTTTTTTCAAGGCAAGATAAACTTTGTAATATTTTAGAAAATCTGTCTAACAATGAGTAACACTTGCTCTCCCCACCCCCAACCCTTTTTCTTATCTACTGAAATGAAAAACAAATAAGCAAACAACAAAAACCCGAAAACCAAAACCCACAGGGGGAGAGAGAACTTTAAGCCATGTCCTCTCTTTGGCACACGGGGGCATGACAAGCAGGTGGGTTTTGTGGGAGTGTTGTGTGCCGTGGAAGCAGGGGGAGTCGAAGCTGGAAAGTTCGGGTGGGACAGAGTCTGAAGAACCTCTTGGGTGAAGCCTTTGCCTTTACCCTGCAGGCATTAGTCCTAGGCAGACTGACAGCTGCTTCAGAAATCAGATGTGTTTTAATAAAGACAAAGACGAAACAGCAGCTCCTGAGGGTGGTGTGAAGTGGAAAAGCTGTTATTCACATGTTATATCGAAGGAAACGGAGGCGCAGAAATTGAGGCATTTGCGGGGGATCACAGCCAAGTGGCAGATGTGATGTGGCAGGGTCCCTGCCTCTGACCCCTGGAGCTGACAGAGGAGGAGGAAGAGGGGGCGTCGGGGACAGGGCGGGGAGACGCAGGGAACAAGTGGACCATTAGCCGCGCGCGTGATCGGCTCCCACAGTGTCTTGAAAGGATTCCACCCGCGTGGCAATTTTCTAAACAGCAACGGAAAATGCTCTTAATATAAAGTAGTGCAGCCCCGGAGATAAAGATGGGAAAGAAGAGTCCTCGCGTGCAACCCGCGAACAAGGCTCCCCCGCCCACCCGGGGCCCCTCTCCCAGGGGACTGTTTCGGAGAGGATAGAAGGAAGGGAGTGACTCCTACACCTTCCCTAGCAGTAGGCTGAAGGGGAAAATAATGAGTGGGGAGAGGGGCAGCAGCAACTGCAGAGGCGGAATTAAAGAACCTTAGGGAAGCCGGAGCAGGAAAACAGCGAGGGAAACCGAGCAAGCCTCTGAGAGTCGCTGGAAGCGGGATGCCAGCATTCGCCCAGGGGCCACCGCAGCGCCGGCTCGCCTAGAGCTTGCCCAGTGCCTCTTGGTGGGCAGAGGAAGGTCCCCTCACCAAAGATGCCCGCGCCCACATCCTAACCCCTGGGATCCATCCTAAATGGCAAAAGGGCAAGAGGTGACTGAACTGAGGGCAAAGGGGACATAATCCTGGATTATCTGGGTGGCCCAACACCACCACAAAGTGCCTGCCAAGTGGAAGAGGAAGACAGAAGAGTTGGCGCCGGTGATGGAAAGTGAGAAGTTACTCCAGCAGGTGGGCTGCCTTCGAAGATGGAGGCAGGAGCCCACACACTGAGGAACACTGCAACTTCCAGAAGCTAGAAAAGGCAAGGAAACGGATTCTCCCCTGGACCCTCCCGAACGAATGGGACGCTTCTGACCCAGACTAGACCTCTGACTTCCAAAACTGTAAGCTAAGAAATCTCTGTCGTTGTAAGCCCCCTCATCTGTGGTGATTTGTTACAGCAGCATTAGGAAGCTGAAGTCTCCCTACCCAGGACCGTGCGAGGTGCTTGTGACAGGGAGTCGTGGGATATTTAAGCTAATGCAAATGGGCCCAGGGCTCTGGGATACATATTCATAGCATGGGAGTTCTCTGAGCTCCAGATGTGCCGCGGTCCTCTGGGAGAGTGCGAAGGGGGGTGGGGAGAGTTCATCTGTCATTCCCAGCCTGCCCCCCCCCTCCAACAAGCACTTTCCCTTTCTCCTCCTAATGCCATTCTCTGCTGCTGCTTATAGGAAATATTCTCAGAATTGCAAAGTCAGAAAATGGAGGAGGAAAAATGCAAGTATTTGTGTGGTAATGCATTGGAAAAAAAACCTTACTTTTAAAAACTGGCCACTTATGAGAATTACAAATAAAATTGTACGCCTTCTTCTTTGCCTCATTCAAAGTGGCTACCCGCGTGCAGAGAAGCAGGCAGCTCGCTGGGTAGTCTGTGGAGAACTGAAATGAAGTGAACCATAGAAAAACCCCTTGAAGACCTTCAGAGACCCCTCCACATGTCATGTCAAGCACAGTAAGGTGTACTCACATGAAATTCAATTTTTATGATAAAATATTTGAAAAGGGGACGCCTGGGTGGCTCAGTTGGTTAAGCGGCTGCCTTCGGCTCAGGTCATGATCCCAGCGTCCTGGGATCGAGTCCCACATCGGGCTCCTTGCTCGGCGGGGAGCTTGCTTCTCCCTCTGCCTCTGCCTGCCTCTCTGTCTGCCTGTGCTCGCACGCGCGCTCTCTCTAATAAATAAATAAAATCTTAAAAAAAAATTAAAATAAATAAATAAAAAAATAAAATATTTGAAAAGTTTTTCATAATTTTTATTTTTAAAATATGTACTATGAGTATCTTATGTAACCTATGATTGGTTATGATTATTCTGTAATGATCCTGCTTAGGAATTCTAACAAAGTGAGCAAATTAAACCTACGGGATGTTTGCAAGTACACTGAAATATTTATGAATCCTAAATTTAACAATTAATAAAGTGGACTTAGATTACATTTTATTGATGTGTCTCAATTTTAATTTTGTAGCTTCCTTATTTTAGAATAAAATTTTTCTTTCATTTCTTCAACATTTTCATAGGCCCAAGGCACTGTGCTCATCGTGCTGCGGGATCAAGAGAATGGACTTTCAAGCCACTGGGCTCCAGTCCTGGGGTCTCCTGCTCACTTTGCTGTATGATTTTAAGCCCCCTGAGCCTCGATTCCCCATCTGTAAAATGGAGGTAATAACAGCAGCCACCTCAGAGGATTCTGCTGATTAAGTGGGTTGATATTGTTGCATTTACAACAAAGACTGGTACACACATTCCATATATGTGTTGCCTGAGTTTAAAAAAAAGGGGGGGGGGACACCTGTGTGGCTCAGTTGGTTAGGCGACTGCTTTCGGCTCAGGTTATGATCCTGGAGTCCTGGGATCGAGTCCCGCATTGGGCTCCCTGCTTCTCCCTCTGACCCTCCCCCTTCTCATGCTCTCTCTCTCTCTCATTCTCTCTCTCTCAAATAAATAAATAAAATCTTTAAAAAAAAAAGTATTTATTCATAATATACTCTGTTCAACTGTATGGCCTCCAAGATGGAGACGGGGACACAATCTCTACGCTCAAAGCACTAAATTATAGTGGAAAGCATGTGCCCAGGTATGAACAAAGTAATTTGAAAATTTATAGGGAAGTTCGTATTTTAATAATGAAAACTGTTTTTCCCAGTTATATTTGAAACTATTTAAAACATCTTTAAGGATCTTCAAATATTGAAACTAAAATTAATTGAAACATAATAGTGCCTATTTTGTTTGCTGTCCTATGTAATCCACTGTGATTGCTTTGTATATAAAGGCACAGAGATAGTCTGCCCTGTGCCAGAACTTTCCAGATTTTTAAATTTAAGTCTCTCAACCTCCCAACAAACTCTGAGACATGTATAATCACTCTCATTTTACAAAAGAATTACCTGAGTCTCAGGTATGTTAAGGCAGAAAGGAATTCGAATCCAGGTGAAACTCTCAGGCTCAATGCCAATTTTACTACCGCTCAACCAGTAGATTTCAAACTTTGTAGAAACCTAGCTTTAAAAAATCATACATTGTTAAATGCATTGTTTTATTAGTATAAATATAAGATGCATTTATAACTTTTTTAACAGCTATAGTTAAAACGTAAATATCTGTCATAGAGTCAGTCGATGAAAATAGTGTGGCTGTCCTGATGAACATAAAAACTTGAAATCAGACATTATGGATGATGGCCACAGTCGTACTGGTCCCTGAGCACGATTAACTACCGTTTTTCTTTTTGTTGCATAGTATTTAGAAAATCCTGCACACATAGTTGTAAATTGTAACAGATTTTTTTAACAGGTCACCTTGTAACCAGGCTATTCTTCAACTAAGGCAATATAGAAGCTTGAATGACAGGAGAAGGAACTAATTTCTATTAAATTCTATTTTTATTACAATGATTTATCATGCCCCTTCTATACGTGAGGCAAGGTGCTGGATGCCAGGGATTCCATGGTGCACATGACAGACATAGTTCTTGGCCTCGGGATAAGTGTTTTGAAAGGGTTGAGAACATTTACTGGAGTGGAACATTTACACAGATGGATTTTTTCCCCATAGGTATAAATATATAGGGTCTAATTAACCTCTCATGGAGAGGTTTTTCCCAGTAGAATTTATACTCACAGGTCATGGATTCTGGGCGTCAGGCATAGATTGACTGGCAACCTTGGAAGACGAAAACCAAGATTTTCTCCATCTACCTTCCTACACTCACCACTGAAACTCTGCTCCGGTTTTGGTCACCCTGGGTACTGGGATATTTACTTTAGGGGCTGGGGACCAGCTTCTTTTCTAGTTTGGGTAAGTATGAGGCTGGGGTTGTAAGGCTCTTGAGGTTCCTATGAACTTTTTTGGACTCTTTGGAAATTAGTTTATGAAATTAATTTATGAAGCACTGAAAGGACTACGTCCATTCCAGTGATGGATATAGTCCGGGATGAAGGTGCTGAAGAAACCCTAACTCCCCGCTGGTATCAAGAACTTCACTAGTTGCCACTAAGCAACATTAAGAAATTGGGGAGAATAACCTTTGGACTTCAAAAAAAATTAATTCATCAGGACAAAAGGACCTAAGATTACAGACTTTATTTTCTTTGGACTTTGATTTGTAAAGCAATTAAATATTTGGACTTAAAATTTTCCCAAGGAATTTGAAAATGATAGTGGGTTAATATTCAAACTCAGGGCAACTTCGTGTTGGTGGACTAGTGTCGAAGTATCTTAATTGTGTTTGATCTCCACAACCTGTTGTGTGCTCGCTTGGAAACCCAGCTGCACATAATCTGGAATAGAGGGAGGAAATAGATTTTCAGCTTTGGCTATAGCATAGCCTGGGAGCTAATTTAATTGATATATGGTTCTCATCAATTTCAAGGGAAAAAATCTGCAGTGCCCATCAGTGATCCCATAATAACTCCCAAAGGGCAGTAGTTGGTACTGGAAGAATGGCCAGCAGGAGCAGAGCTGTCCCCATAGTTTGCTGGTTTCCTCCCTCAAGGGCAAGTCGCACTGCAAGTGGGAAAACAAATAGCGGGGTGTGGTGACCTTAAAAGGTGCCAGTCAGA
>ML103691.1:771-47646 GCA_003697995.1 Taxidea taxus jeffersonii | reverse complement strand
TTTTTTTTTTTTTTTTTTTTAAGATCAGAGTTATTCTCCAAACTCTTCAGAAGAGTACTGGATTCTCCAGTCAGTGTGGAAAAAAAAAAAAAAAATGGAATCCTTGAAGAGTACAAGAATCTCAAGGTCTGTGTTCTTAGTTTGCCAAATTTTGTAGCCCTTGTTGAACACAGTTGGCTCCCAGCAGGAAAAAAGCTTTTCAGGATTGAGCATTGAGTAGTTCAGAAAATGAATTCCGGATATAACTCTGCCCCAGAGTCATCCCACCTCTTTCCATGTTCTTTCCTCCTCCTACAGAACCACACCCATGACTTCTTTTAAATCTCAGCGCAAGCCAGACTTTGTGCAAAACTTCCTGGAGAGCTTTGCCTTGCCTGAGTGTTCCCTGAAGTCAGTGCCTTCCTCTGGTTTCTCTCCAACATGTCCCAGGGTGTCTTTAACATTCCCGTGATTGCCTTTCTTTACTAATGTGGACTAATAACTTCACAGTTTGCAAACCACTTTCCCAAGCATTTTGTATGAGTGTTGCAACAGCTGTGAGAGATAAATAGTACTGTTGTACCCTGAGAGACGAGGAAACCAAGGCCCAAAAGAAAGACATGAGAACTTGAGGTCACATGGCTGGTAAGCAGCAGAGCCAGCTCCTCAACCCAGGGCCTTTCCTGGCAAATCCCTTGCTTTTCTTCCCATAACACACCACCTCTGATCATATTCTCTTTGATGATCTTGTCTTCCCAGTAAGTCAGTGATCTTCTTGAAGGTAGGATGAACGTCTTTTCGCCTCTTGGTTCTACCTGCAGAAAGCTGAGCACAGTACCATGTGTGGATTGGGATTTCAAAATAATTTGTTGGCTGAAGCAATGGGCACCTGGCTGCTGTGAGCTGGGTTGTTTTGGGAATTCAGCCTAGCAGCCAGGGCAGTACACACACAGATGGACTATATGCTTACCAGCATCTGGAGGACCAACAGAGTGAAGGCTTCATCAAATAGTGGTTAGAATTAATTCTTCATGTATCCATTCATTCAACTGATTTTTGCTTTCTGTCTTCTATGTACCAGGCAGAGTGATAGGTGCTGGCTATACATTGATAAATAAAACAGGTCCAACCCCAGCCCTGAGGATCTTATACCTCTGGGAGAGTCTTAGAATCAAATAGGTACAATCTAACAATGAACTCCGCATTATTCTTTCCTGTATTAGTTTTCTGTTGATGCAGAACAAATAACTACAAACTTAGCAGTTAAGAATAACACCCACTTATTAACTCACAATTCTATTGCAAAAAAAATGAGCAAACTCAGCTAGGTTCTCTGCTGAAGGTCTTGCAAGACCAAAATCAAGGTGCTAGCTAGGCTGAGCTAGGTTCTTGGGAAGAATCCACCCTGAAGCTCATTTCTGGTTGTAGGTAGAATCTAGTTCCTTGTGGTTGTAGGATTAAGGTCCCTGTTTCCTTGATGACTGTCAAGTGGGGGTTGCTCTCAGCTTCTAGAGGTCACCTTCAGGTCTTTCCCATGTGACCATATCGATCTTTAGCTTTTACTACCAGCTGGAGAAATCTTTCTGCTTCTAAAGGGTTCATGTACTTAGCCCAGGCCCACCAGAACTCACTTTTTTATAGTCAACTGTGCTGTGTAACATGACCTAATCACTAGGTAACATGTCATCATATTCATAGATTCCATCCACACTCAAAAAGGAGATTATACAAGGGTATTAATCATTGGGTATCATCTTAGAATCTGCCTACCACATAGCCCTGCTCAAATTTGGGAATTTACAACTTCACATGACTTTTGCTATGATCTAACAAGTGCTCTTTCCCTGCCCTGTCTCATCTGTGTTTAACCATACCATGCGCCTCTATACCTTTGCATATGTCAGTGTCCCTGCTAGGAATACTTCCCTTGCTGTCAGTTCCTTCAACAAAATCCTCCTCAAACTTCAAGATTCGAAGTCTTCAGTGACCTCTACAGGAGACTTCTCAGCACCTTGCCATCCCGCAGTCAATGTTAAATATTCCCTCGTCTGGGTTTCCATGGTACTTTGTCCATCCCACCACTACAGAACCTCCCATGCTAGTAGAGTCTTAGTCACCAAACTGTGAGATTTCTGACAGCAGTTCCACTCATCTTTGCTTTTCCAGAGCCTTCTATGGATCTTGACACCTAAGTACTGGCTGAATGTTTGTTGAATCATACTAGACGTTCTACTGGGAGACTTGTGATTAGAAAAACAACACGGATCTGAAATCTGGGCTAGGGATGGAGTAAGATATCTGTAATTTTTACCTCCCCAGCATACATTCATTAACACTGTTTACTGCACCCCAGTTTGCCATTAGGGAACCACCACACCCCTACTTCTGTTCATGTAGTTCATATGGGAATGACCCTGTTACCCCTTTCAAGGACATGACTCAGGCTTTGCTAGGAAGAGGAAACAGGACTGATTCCCAGATGGACCCAGTGCCATTCAGCTGAGAGTCCCTTAGCACTCTTACACTGAAACCTGTGGGAAAGGAGATCCTCCTCCACGTTGTGTTTATACAGCTATAGAAAAGAGGCTTAGACAGCTCTCTCTGCCATCTTTTGGGGGAACCTCCCACATAATGAACAAGACAGAAAAATGTAAATTTAAGAGATGACAATAGAGATATACTGAGTCTTGAAGACATCATGAGTCTCTGGAGTGAGCTATGGCCAAGGCTTATCCTCCTCTGGAATTTACCAATAAACAAAATCTCCTTTGACTTAAATTTTCACTGACACAAAATTTTTCTCATTTATTAATCTGAGTTGGTTTTTTTGTCCCTTGCAACAACAGTAAAAAAGGTGAGTGGGGGTTGCTGAAAGCTTAGGATCTGGAAATCTCAGGTCTTAGAAAATTTTTATTTATTTATATTTTTATTTTACTTTTTTTAAAGATTATCTATTTATTTATTTGACAGAGAGAGAGGGAGAGATCACAAGTAGGCAGAGAGGCAGGCAGAGAGAGAGGGAGAAGCAGGCTCCCTGCTGAGCCTAGAGCCCGATGCGGGGCTTGATCCCAGGACCCCGGGATCATGACCTGAGCGGAAGGCAGAGGCTTAACCCACTGAGCCACCCAGGTGCCCCTATTTATTTATATTTTTAGATTTTATTTATTTATTTGACAGAGAGAGAGAGAGAGAACAGAAGCAGGCAGAGCAGCAGGCAGAGAGAGAGAGGGAGAGGGAGAAGCAGGCTCCCTGTTAAGTAGAGAGGAGCCCAATGTGGGCTCTATCCTAGGACCCCGGCATCATGAGCTGATCTGAAGGCACTCAACTGACGGAGCCGCCCAGGTGCCCCACTGGGAAAATTTTTAAAGAACAACCCCCTTCAAGGACTAAACCTCAGGGCCTGAGATCTAGCTTTTTATCAGTCTTCCTGAAAACCCAACAAATGGGATCATCAGACATTGCAAGAGGAAGTACCCCTCTGCTTCTAGCATCCCAAACTAACTTGCTGAGGCCTCTGTACTCTGTTTTGGAATCCAGACAGCAAAGATCTGTGGATTGATACTGCGATGACTGATGGGACACAGAGTAATTACTGTTCTAACCATCAGAAGCAGTAATGTAAGTCTAGTGGCCAAGGTTTTCTGAGGGACACCAGGTGTGCAATTTGCAAGCAAATGACAATCGACATGACTATTGATTGCTCTGACCGGCTAATTATGAGCCTGTAATTTCCTGGCCCCGGGATTTCTCCCCCATTGCCCATACTGGAATCTCCCACAGGATCTCATTTGTTTGCCTCAGGTCATCCTCTGAGAGGAACTTCTCTCCTCAACCTTCCCCAGGTCCTTCTCCAGTGTGAGCCTCTCAATAGCTGTGTCACCTGATTTCAAAGGGCCTTTCAACTTGATGCATAATCAGCCCTTCCCCTCAATGATTTCCCCATCCCCACCATTACCTCAGGGCGATGGAACTTTGCTAGGAGCTGCTGACAGATCATTAAAGATCCCAGCTGTTCCTGATCCATAACAAACCCTTTCAACTGGGTCTCCTTCCAGGAACAGCTGCAAAAGCTCCAGAAAGGAAGGGAGGAGACACACTTAGCATGATAACAAATCAGTAGGGAGTGACCACTTTACCCCCAAAAGCTGGGATGCAGATGTATCCACCCAGCAACAATCCCCACCCCACAGGAGAGGGGCAAATATGTGCTGTCTCTGTGTGAAAACTCTCCTGTAACCTATGGAATGAGATCAAGAATCCCCACTCCTGCTCCCAGGAGAGGAGTTTGAAAAAGCTTCTCCCTTTCCTCATAATGATTCACTGAAATCTCTCTCAGTGCTTACAAAAAGCTTATTATCTTGGACACTCAAACAAGTAACACCTACTCATTTATACCACACTAACAATGTTGAAGAAGTACTCGTGGCTGGCATCTGATCACACACAGGGCAATGGGCAAAATGCTCTACATACATTTTCTCATGGATCCTCACAGCAAGTATTGATGGGTGAAGAAACCAAGGAACAGAGAGATTGAATAACTTGCCCAAGCTTGCACAACAGAGAAGTAGAAGAGATAGATTTGTACTCAAGTCTGGTAGACACCAGAGCCTATGGTCTGAATTTCTAGCCCATGCTCCTGCCTGCATCCCAGCCTTTCTGAATTCCTGCTGTTCCCTGCTGGACCAGAGCCTGGCAGTTAGTGGGTGCTCAGTGAAGTTCAGCTGAATTATTATTTTTAATATGAAGACTGATTCATACCACTGTGCTCTTATACATATTGTTTTCTCTTCTCAAAACACTCTTCATTCACAACTACTTTGTCTACCTGCAAAACATCAAATGGGGGGCACCTGGGTGGCTCAGTGGGTTAAGCCTCTGCCTTCAGCTCAGGTCATGATCTCAGGGTCCTGGGATCGAGCCCCAAGTCGGGCTCTCTGCTCAGCAGGGAGCCTGCTTCCCTTCCTCTCTCTCTGCCTGACTCTCTGCCTACTTGTGATCTCCGTCTGTCAAATAAATAAATAAAATCTTAAAAAAAAAAAACATCAAATGGTTCTTCAAGATTTATCTTAGTGATTATGTACAGTATGAAAGACTTTGAGAAAAGCCCCCTGCCTGCATCTAGGGGATGGTTTTAATCTTTTCTTAATCACTTCCTTCACACTTCCACATATCTCTATTATGGCACAATTCTTTATGTATCAAAGATTTTAATTCTCGCCTTACCCATGGCAGCTATGCAAAATTGCCTGGAATCCCCCATTCCATGATCACAGGAAGTACTTCCTCAATATTTCTGCTAATTCCCAAGGCTTTTGCATCTCCTGATTTGCTCTCTAAAGTTTCACCTTTCTCCATTATTGTGTGTGTCCATCATCTTACCACTTTGAGATGAAATTCAGTATCTTCTTTGATTTCTAAAATCAATATGAGGTACTCATGCATTCATAATTTGGGAGGTAGGCCATCAAAAGGAGTCAGGTAGTGCAGTACTCTGCCTTTCACTGTATCCTAAACTCTAACCCTTACAGCTTTCTGCCTCTCTCTTATAAGCAAAATAATTCCTCAAATTCTTCATATGGTCTATACAGAGCAATTTCCCCCAGAATCCTGGCAGCAGCAACCATCAAGGCCTTGGAATAAAGGGACCACAAGGAAGTGGGCATAGATTATTGAGGAGGAGGGTCACCCTCTACTCTAAGGCCTCATGTATTCAACAATTATTTACTGAGCACCCACTGTATGGGAGGAAATTGGGATATAGAGATGTGGAAAAGCAGATGGAGCTCTGCTGTTATAAAACTTACATACTAATAGAAGGGACAAAATGAATGAGTAAATGAGATGATTTCAGGTTTTGGTGATATGAAATTTACTTGGCCAGGTGGGCAGTGACAAATTAGGATAGAGTGGTCAGGCATAGACTGTCTGTGGAAATGATAATTGAGCTGAGAGTTGAAGACATAACAGAATCAGCCTTGTGATGAGCTTGATACCAATGTTGTAAACTGAAAAAACTCTGAAGACAAAATTTCTGAGTTAGCAACAAATGTTGTGTGTCCTGAAAAAAAGGTGAGAGTGGTGGCCATAAAGGAAAACAACAGAGACAGGTAGTAGCAGGTCGGGTAAGAGGTTCAGATTTTTCTCCTAAATTTAATGGAAATCTATTAGAGATCTTCGAGATGCTGGTGACTTAATTAAATTACCAAACCATTTGTCTGAACCAAACAAGAACTTTTTCACCTCTATGTACACATATGTTTTATCTACTAGATTATAAGCTCCTTGAAACCAGAAACTGTGTCTATGTTATTTTCATCATTTTATACTAGGCAACCAGCCCAGTAACTAGATACATAGTCAGTTGTTTTATAGTTGTTTATACAGGTGAATGAACAATCATTAAATAAATAAATAAATCTATGAAAAAATATACATTTAGCAAGTACTTTGATATTTCTGTATTATTTACAAAATATCTGGCAATGAGGAATTTTGAGGAGAAAGCCTACAGTTAGAGTAAGTAGTTCATTAGGTTTTTAACAGGATGCTTGGAAGAGGCCAGCAAAGGGGGAGTCAGGGTCAACTAGCAGCAACTAGCAGTCCTGGCAGCACTCCAAAAACAGCCACAAGAAAGTGACTCAAACCAGAGAGGCCCAAGATAAATAAGGCCAAAAGCCCTGACCAAGTAAAGGAGAAAAGGTGTGGAAATCTGGCTCCCAAGAAATCCCTTCCCCAAGTAATAAATATTCCACCCCTAGTTAAGAACCATCAATAAAAGATAGCAACCCAAACCCTAGGGCATGTAGCTCTTTCTTGAGCTCACCTGCTTTCACATCTCAAGAGCGTATGCTCACTTTAATAAACTTTCCCACTTTCACTGCTCAACTGCTATGTCTGGTCTCTCCAAGAATTCTTTCTTGCTAGGAGACCAAGAGCCTCCAGCAACATCCTAGGGATAAGCTAGGTGGAGGCCTCAGGGTCAGGGGTCTCCTTGGTCCACTTGGCAACAATATCAGAGAATCCTTGGCCTTCCACCATCACACTAGCTCCCGCTCTGACTCTCCTTCCCCTCATTCTTCTTCATGTCCCCCTTCATCAAGCATTAAGTAGTGTCCTTTGCTAGCAGCAAACTAATTCTGGAGTCATCCTGACCCCAAACTTTTCAGAAGAATTCTGGCAACAACTATTAATATAAAAATAAATAATAACTGCTTGAAGTAACAGCAATATTAATATCTGACACAGTCTAAAACATGTCACATATTTACAAAATATATACTTGATTAATCCAAAAGAAGACAAGAAAAATAAGAAGGAACAAAAAAAAAAAACCCCAGATATAATCAAAAGTAAGCAAGATAGTAAGTATAAAACCTGTATCAGAATTACATCAGCATGCCTGGGTGGTTCAGTGGGTTAATCATCCTATTCTTGATTTCAGCTCAGGTCATGATCCCAGCATCCTGGGATCGAGTCCCTGCTGAGCAGAGAGCCTGCTTCTCTCTCTCCCTCTGCCTGTGGTTCTGCCTACTTGAGCTCTCTCTGTCTGTCAAATAAATCAATAAAATCTTAAAAAAAAAAAAAGAATTACATTAAATGTAAATGGTTTTGTAAAAAATTTTACTTTTGTAAATTTATTTGACAAAGAGAGAGAGAGCACATGCAGGGGGCATGGCAGGCAGTGGAAGAGGGAGAAGCAGGTTCCATGCTGAGTAGGGGGAGCCTGACATGGGGCTTGATCCTAGGACGTCGTGATCATGACCCAAGCCAAAGGCAGTTACCTAACCAACTGAGCCACCCATGCACCCCTAAATGTAAATTATTTTCAAAAATCAAATTGAAAGGAATATATTGTCAAACTAGACTAAACAAAAATATACACATTGTATGTAAGAAACAGAACTTATATAAAAGTCTACAAAAAATGTGGAAGTAAAAGAATAATAAAAGGTATACAATGCAAACCCAATCAAAAGAAGCTGATACTACATTAATATCAGATAAAGTAGACTTAAGGCCAAAAAAAAAAAAAGAGCATTTCATAGTAATAGAAGGGACAACTCAACAGAAAGATATAGCATTCTGAATTTTTTATACAATTAACATAGTTTCCAGATATATATAGCAATGTTGACAGAACTGAAAGGAAAAATAAGCAAACCTGCAACAATATGCAAAGTCAAAGAAAAGCCATAAGGAAAGTAAAAAATTATTTTGAACTAAATGGCAATGAAAATACTACTTGTTAAAGTGTGGGATCTAAAGCTAAAACAATGCATATATTAGAAAAGAAAAAGAGGTTGAAAACAAATGCTGTAAGTTTTCATTTCAAGAAGCTAAAAAATGAAGAAAAATTAAATCTGAAGTAAGTAGAAAAAAATAAGTAACAACAACAAAAGTAGGCACCAATAGAAAACAGAAAGGCAGCTGAGAAAACCAAGTCAAAGAAAATTCTAAGATATTAACAAAACTTATAAACCCCAAACAATACTGATCAAAAAAAAAAAAAGAGAGAGAGAGAGAGAGAGAGAGAGAAGACACAATACTAGGGGAAAAAGAGAGCCACCACTATAGCTCCTACAGACATTATAAGGGTAATGTAATACATAAATCCTACAAAATACTCATAGTCCAAATATGTAAAGAATTCCTACAAATAAGAAAAAGAGATAAATAGTCCAACTTTTAAAAAGGCAAAATCATTAAAAGGCAGTGCACATAAGAGAATATACAAAAGTCAACAAACACATGAATGTCTTAGTCATCAAGAGAATGAAAATTAAAGCCACAATAAGATGCCATTACACCAGCATGAGGATGACTAAAACTAAAGAGCTAACAAAAGCAAGCTTTGGTGAGGATAGAAAACAACTAGAATTCTCAAGTACTGCTGGAGGAAATATTGATACACTTTGGATAACTGCTTACCAGTATCTACTAAAGCAAACCCATGTGTCTGTATGACCCAGCAATTCTAATCCTATGTATACAGCTTTCCAAAATGAGCGCTTAGAGACAACAAATGCCTATACAAGAATGTTCACTGTTCTTAATCATAAATAGCAAAAATATCCCAGAATGAGATGGATGAATCTATGGCCATACTCAGTAGCATGAATCTTTTTTTTTTTTAAGATTTTATTTTTTTATTTGATAGACAGAGATCACAAGTAGGCAGAGAAGCAGGCAGAGAGAGGAGGAAGCAGGCTCCCTGCTGAGCAGAGGGCTGGATTCAGGGCTCGATCCCAGGACCCTGGGATCATGACCTGAGCTGTAGGCAGAGGCTTTAACCCACTGAACCACCCAGGCGCCCCGCAGTAGCATGAATCTTAAATAATTTTAAGCCAAAGAAGCTGGACACAAGCAGATTCATATAAATCCATGTCTTTGAAATTTAAAGCCACAACTATAATGTCAGAGGTATCCTTTTGGATGGTGCATGTTGGTTAATAAGAGGTACCAATAAACCAGCCTTCTGGGGTGCTGGAAACGTTCTATACTTTGAATTGAATGATAGTTTCACGAGTGTGTGTATATGTAAAAATTTATTGAACATTATATGAATTGAGATTCATGTATTTCACTGTATGTGAGCTGTACCTCAGTTAAAAGCTACAAAAGTTGTACATTTATTAGGCATTCTTTAAGCAAAGAAAAACAAGTTAGCTATTAAAAATAAGTCATGTAATAGCAATAATAATATAATAATAATAAGCTTTTTTCTTCCGTGCAACCCTGTGGGTCCCCCAGACAAAACAGCAACTTATTCATAATTATACTCTTACTTCCTGGTACCTCATAGGTGTTTAATATGTAATTGTTGCATTATACAGAATTACAGTAATGAGAGGGGATAAGTTTATCATGTTTCCCCTTTTAGAGTGCTTTCTCTCACTCATCCAATGGTGTAGTCCAGATGGCAAATCTCTAAGAATCCACTGTTTCCACTGTGTTGGGCCAACAAATCATGCCAGCTACCACATGGAGATCGTCAAGGTTCTGCAAGCATCAACCTCAAATAAGCCTGGGAGCTGGCAGATACCTAGGAATGCTGAGATGTAAAAGAATGTCCATTGATGTCAATTGGTCTCAGTGAAAGCTTGAAGGGCACAAATATGAATGAAATTCAACACAGTGAGGCAATACTATGGAGAAAATTGATGTGACTTAAAGAACTTAAAAATGAGGTTACCCTGAAGATATCATTACTAAAATTGATGCCTAAAATATGACTTGAGACATCTGTCAATGTTGGCCAATCAGTTCTTAGTAATTCCAGTCAAGCTCACTGGAGAATAGTGTCAAGGAAGTACAAGTTATTTGAGCATATCTCAAACCAACTTTGGAAAAAAAAATTGATTCTTGGTAACTCGCTCAGAGCTTTTATCTCATCAGGTGCATTGAATCTTATTGGAAGAAAGGATATGCGAGCACAGTTGGGCTGATGGGCATGCCTTCTATAAAAGGCTGTTCTAAAGGGAGCAAATGTATCAACATTTACCCAGCCATGTCTTGACTTTGAATCAGAAGCAGAAACATCATGGTCAGTAGAAAGGAGTTCATTACTGAGGGAGACGTGGAGTTTGTATCATTGCTGCCTGGATAAAATTGCTTTTGGGTACAAACACTCCTTTCCTCTGATCCTTTGCTCATAAATATTTTGAGAAATATAAAGAGACCTTATTTAATTTCCCATGTGGAATCACATAAGGAGAGAGAATGGGACCTTGAGCATGATGGTCTGATTGCTGGGAATGGTTATTAACTAACATTTGTTAATCATTTTGATCAGCTACGGTGCTGTAGGCTAAAAGTGCTACTTCAAAAACCCCAAATCTCAGCGGATTAACCCAATAAAAGTTTGAAAATTTGTACCTCACTTATTGTCAAGTATGGGTCTTGGGTGAGAAAGAGCAGGGAAGCTTTAATCTGTGTGTTCAGTCAGAAATCCAGGCCTCTCCTATCATTGGCACCACTGTCCCCCACATCTGCAGAAACATTATTTCAGCTAATGGGTGGAGAAAGAGAGCAAAGACAGCACAGAGCAGGTTTGCTGAGCCAATCTGAAATTGATGCACATCATGTGTGTCCACATTTAAGTGGCTGGAACTCCAGCACGTAGTCACATCTAACTGCAAGGAAAGCTGAAAAATGACTTTCTGAGTGCTCGCAAAAGAGCACTCAGAAATGGAGAACCTGCAAATTGACAGATCCAAATAGTTTTTCCCAGCTACTAAGTTATTTACATGATATATAATATGTAATCCTCATAACATTCCTTAAAAAGTGGTACTCGTATTATCTTAATCTTATAGGAGACAACACAAGAACAGCTAAGATAAGTAACTTTCCCTAGAACTGGCACCTAACTACGTCTGAACAAAAACAAGGTTAGAACACAACTCTAGAGTCCGTATTTTAACCACTTCACTACACAATAGTTTTATTTATTGTGACAAATTATTAAATCAGCCTTCAGGGCACCTGGGCGGCTCAGTGGGTTAAGCCTCTGCCTTCAGCTCAGGTCATGATCTCAGGGTCCTGGGATCGAGCCCCAAAATGGGCTCTCTGCTCAGCAGGGAGCCTGCTTCCCTCCTCTCTCTGCCTGTCTCTCTGCCTACTTGTGCTCTCTCTCTCTCTCTCTGTGTCAAATAAATAAATAAAATCTTTAAAAAAAAATAAATCAGCCTTCAGATTTTTAAAAGAGATTTATTTATTTATTTGAGTGAGAGAAAGAGAACAAGGGGAGGAGCTGAGGCAAAGAATCCCAAGCAGACTCCCCACTGATTGTGGAGCCTGATTCAGGGCTTGATCTGATGACCCTGAGATCATGACCTAAGCTGAAATCAAGAGTTGGATGTTTAACTAACCGAGCCACCCAGGATCACTTGCCTTCAGATGTTTAAGTTTCAATGCATTGGTATAACGGCAAGTCTGAACATGTAAATGGAGAACTAGATTCTAGAACACAGTGACCCAGCAAGGTTCTTCTTCCTGTGAGGCCGTGATGGATAGCCAACTTCTAGAGAGCAGTACATCCTGACTTGTCAAATTAATAAGGATATGAGGTAACCGAAAATGAACACTTACCACCAAACCAGGTATGACTCTGAATGTCTTACATGAATTGAGTGTCTTAAATCACCAGTCTATATTCTTCTCTACTTTTTCCAATTAGTGGAGAGAAGGGTAGAGATGGCTGGTTGGTTAGAAAACAGAGCTAAAAACTAAAAACTCTATGTGGTAGGTACTGTTATGAAGGAGCTACAACATGAAAAAATTAAGAAACTTGGCAAGATCACATAGCTAGAAAGAGCCAGAGGCAGGATTTGATCCAAAGCAGTTTTAGCTCTAGAATCCATGCTCTGAGACACTATGTTTAAAAAAAAAAAATCCGATAAAGATGGTACCAACACTGTTATTGGTGTATTATTTTCCTCCATAGTGGTTCCCGTAATTACCTACATAGAATCAAACTTGACACAGCTCAGCTAATATCAGCTCCTCTTCCCAGGAATTGAGGGCATTTCCTTAAATAGTTACACAGGAAATATTTATGTCACTGAAGTTATTTCAATTGTGTTAAATTGAAGTTTGCAGTGTGGTACCTCTTTTTCCTTTAGTCTATAGCCATAAAATAAAAAGTAGCTAAAGCACTTTATGTAAATCACCTCATTTAATCCTAATAAAACCCTACCACAAATGTAATCTTATGTCCACTTCTTCAGATCATAAAACCAAATTTTAACTTAAGGAAACAAAGTCCGGTGATAACTGACTTAGATATGAGTATAACATTCTTGGTAACATGTTCATATGAGTTCTGAACATCTGTCTAGATAACAAGAAATAGCCTACTCTGGCATTCCAAGAATATAGTCTGTTGAAAATTTAGGACTTTACTTTCACAATTCTGTCTTTTTTACTTCCAGGGAAGTCATTTCCGTGAAGCACTGGTGTGAACAACAGTCACAAGTGGGAAGAGCAATGGGACAAGGAGAAGGAAGGAAACAGTTCCGTAATTTTAGAAAGAGTGTGAAGAAAAAACGAAGACTTCTAGGTTCTATTTCTGGCTCTGGCTCTGTTTTCTAAACAGCCAGCCATCTCTACCTTTCTCTCCACTAATTGGAAAAAGTAGAGAAGAATATAGACTGGGTATAAAGCTCCTTGTCATTTTTGGATGAAAGATCTATCTAATGGCCTGCACAAACCCTGAACCACATTGTGTTGTAATATATTGCTTTCAAGTTTTGCAGGAATACTTTTACTCTCAATTCATGAGGTCAGAGAAGGTAAAATTGCATTTTGAGGTGGAACACCGAAGATGGGTATATAGCACACTGAAAACAGGATGGTTGTGAGCAAAGCTTACCCTATGCCAACCTGTAATGTCAGTGAAGTTTGTGATCCAATCCTTTCTCTTCCTGCACTCTTTCTTCTTCATCAAGTGTTCCCTTTCCCTAAGTCATTTTTTCCCATATAATTCTACATCTTCAATGTTAATGACTAGATAGGTTAATTCTCTCAGGAGTACTGTATGTTGGAAGCATTCCTAAAGAAGAATGAGGCTGTGTGCCCAGCACTGTGGTCCATTAACTGCCCTCCTTTTTAATATTTTCATCAACATCCTCTTGTTTGGAGAGGATGGTGAAAGAGGAGCAGGGCTAAAGAACACTGAGGTCCTTCTCCATATTGTGACATACTCTTAATCTGTGTAGAACATTTGTTCAACTTCCATGATGAATGTTTTCCCTCCAGTATCACCAGCAATGACCATCCTAAGTTGCATCGATTGTGGTGGTTTTCAACCTTAGCACTGGAGTTTCAGGAGACAGAGAGTTTTCATGAAAGAAAGTATATTCATAGTGACATGCTAAGTGTGGACCTCAGTGCAAATTGTCTTGGTCCTGGGATGGAGTTTTGACTGTAGGTCACTCGTGTGCCATAGAGTTCCAAGACTATCAGATCTCTACTAAGTTCTTCCTTTTTTCATCTTAGACAAGTGGTCCAGGGTCATGTCAATAATGATGTCCACATCAAGTTTTAATTCCTTGTATCCTAAGCAAATCTTTACAATGTCAAAGTAGTGTCCTTCAGAAGTAGGGAGAAAACCCCCTTTTCACAGTCACCATCATATCATTATCCCTGATTTCTCCAAACAGGACTACTTTCTTTTCAAGTCTAACTGATCAAAATGGGACCTCCAACATCTAGCAGTAAGAAGCCCTTGTACACACACCACCCACACCACTATAGGGCACATATGAATCCATGGGTCTGGGCTCAGACACTCAAGACATTTTCCTCATGTTCCCAACCCTGTTGCCTTTCATAGACTAAGGCATCAATCACTTTTATTTTTTAAGATGTATTTATTTATTTATTTATTTGAGAGAGAGAGCATGAGAGGCTAGAAGGTCAGAGGGAGAAACAGACTCCCCGTGGAGCTGGGAGCCTGATGTGGGACTCGATCCCGGCACTCCGGGATCATGACCTGAGCTGAAGGCAGTTGCTTAACCAACTGAGCCACCCAGGCGCCCGACTTTTTAAAAGAAGCCCTCCTAAATTCATATAAGTCATTTCAGATAAATAGATAGCTGAAAGCTATTGCTCCCACCACTTTATAAATATGCCCAAGTATCCTGAATTTCTTTTAGGCTCCTCTGAGACCTTCATCCCTCACCCTACACACAAAAGTACAGAATCTAGGCTCATATAGCTCAATGTCACAAGTCTCCCCCCAATCCTCTTTAATTTCTAAGGCATCTAAATGCCTAAAAATAGCTAATAGCTATACATTTTTAAAATATTTAATATCTAATAAAATATCTAAAAGCAATCTCCAATAAGTCCCTAAAACTGAGACCCCTTCTTTGAGTAGCTTAATATATTTTTTCTCTCTCTTTGCTTTACATGCAACAATTCTCCACTTTCCAAACACACAGATGTGACCCTCATAACAACTAAGTCCCCATATTAGAAATCTTACTATTATAATGTTTGCTCTCAAATCTCTGAATAGTTTCCTGTTGGTTTTAAGAAGTGTTATATGGAAAATGTGTACATTTTCACTCCTGCTTTGACTCTGGTTGATCCTTTCCTGGGGACTGATGCATCTCACTGATTACAGAGCAAAGAGAAAAACATAGTTCTTAGTTTAAAACAAGAGCAGTTGCGTCATACATTGCTGTGTTTTAGTAAATCCATCATTAGAGAGAGAAAGAGAGAGACCTCAGTAGAGCTTAAGCTCTTTGTCTAGTTATGTATCATAGAAATTCTTGGACTAAATTAGCTGTGTAGCATCAAGTTCATGCTGGTTCTATGATCTCATTATTTCTGGATGCTTATTAAAAGCAAGATACTAGTTATTCTAATTTCCAAGTGTCTCCTCACACTCTCACATAAAAAACCTTGGTTAGAAAATAAAAAGTATACCCTTATTTAGACACACATAAGGAGGTTAGTCACTTTGGTTCATTATTTGTAAATAGTACAACAAGCCCCAGATTTTTTTTTGTAAGCTTAGAATGGTTCTGCAAATCTATGTGGACAGTGCATGTCTAGAATCATGATTGCCTGTTGTCTCTCCCTGGATTATTTAGGGGGGAAAAAAAGGTATGAAAATACATACTCCTGGACTATTTGGAGAATTACAGAATTATAATGATCAAGGACTAACTGTAGTGATTAGACCAGTATGGGAGCTACATAAGTACCAACAAAGACAGGGAGCCTCCTAATATATGAATAATACAAATACCACCACATCATCTTCAGATCCTGACCATTTTTCTTTTATATTCATATTCATTTAACAAATATTACTGAATATAAAATGTGCCCAAATCTGCAAAGACCTAGGAGTTACAACAATGAAAAGATGGTCTTTCCTCCAAAAGCTCGAACTTTCAGGACACATTGACTCATAAGGAGACAATAACTATTGAATATTATCAGAGATATAAAGAATGCAGATACAAGGTACAAAGGGATATCATCATACTAATAGATTAAAGGAGAAAATACTTAGGATTCTCTCCATAGGTGCTCATACCATTCAATCTCCTGGCCATAGAGTGAGAAACCTCATTACTTGTCCTCACTAGAACTTTTGCTCTCTGCTGATAATGGGGGTCATATGAAAACAAGCATTTAGCTCCCTTGTTCTACCAGCTCCTGGTTCACTCTCTCCTCAGGAGAGATTAGCCAGGCTAGTCAGTTGTCATTCATGGAGCCCCTCAAGGTGGGCTCTTGCTCACTTGGATATTTGGGCCTATAGGCAGGAAGGGTCTTTCTTTTCTGCTTCTTGTCTCAGTGTGGGAATGACCTCCTTACCATATAGGATCTCTCTCTTCCTCTATCCGTATCTCTTTATGTATTTATCTCCATCTCCACCCCCACCTCCAAATCTACCTCTTCCTGCATCTCCTCCTTCTCCACCTCCACCTTGTACCAGTGACAGGGTGTGTGAATTAGGCCAAGATTCTAGGTAGGTAAGCTTCTCCAGCAAGGTTACCAAGAGCTCTGAATTATAGGAGAAGAATAAGTCTTGCTCAGCATTATTAGGTAGACACTTCAGTCCTATATGACTAGTGATCCTTATTGTCTCCTCTCTATAGTTTGGTGTACAGAATAGAAGAGGGAAGAGTCTTAGCTTCTCCATCTCCAACATCTTATGCTGGCTCATCATGCCAGTTTTCTCTCCTGAGTCTTCCTGGACACACCAATTCTCTTGCCACCATCTACATCCTGAAATTTAACTATTGCCAACATAATGCATTCACTCATTCACCAGATACATGAATAGTCAGTGTCTGGTTCTGTGAAATGTCCTAGGGATTCAGCAGTAAACAAAAGAGATATGGTCTCTGTCCTTGTGATCTTAGAGCTTGGCCAGGGCAAAAGATAGTAAATAAATAACTATGTGGATAATTTACTGTACTTTTGATACATGATGTGAAAGAAAAGTTGAATAAACAATAGATAATGAGCAAGACAATTTTAACCCGGTCAGTGGAATGACGGAAGGCCTCCTTCAGGAAAGTCACATTTGGAGTGAGCTGTGAATTACCCAGATTGAAAGTAGGGCAGATAAAGACTGAACGAAGAAAGAATTTGAGTGACAGAGAAGCGGGGATGAGGCTGGAGAGGTATATCATAGAGGATCTTCTCCATCTTTAGACCTTACTCTTAAAAGCAATGGGAAATCACTGAAGGATTTTAAGCAAGAGAGGGTACATGATCAGTTCTGTGACTTTAAAGAGTACCTGGCAGCCACATAATGAATGGATTGCAGAGAGGCTGTTGAGAGTCCAATCTAGAGGCCACTGCTTGGCCCATTGTGGGAGCAGTAGAGAGGGAGAAAAGTGGATGGATTCAAGATACACCTTAGAGGCAGAATTAACAACCCTAAGCAATTGGAGATTACAAAGGAGGACGGAAAGGAAACTGACAGAGATCATTTCCAAATTTCTGGCTTGATTAAATAGATGGATACAGGTGCCATTTTTTACAATGGGAAAACACAGAAGCAGCCCCTTCAGGACCCCAGAAAAGGATCAAGACCTTCCTTCTTGCGTTTTAGGAGATGCCCACGTGAGCTGTCAGTAGTCAGTTTGATATCTGAGTATCCAACTGAAATGAAAAAAAAAAAAAGACTGAAATGAAGATATAAATTTAGAATTTGTCAACATATAGATGGTATTTAAAGCCCCGTGAGTGAGGAGATCCCCCAGGGAGAGTGAAAATGAAAAAGAGAAGAGATTGAGAGAGTGAGATCTAGTTACCAACAGAGTTAACTACTGTTAACTGTCACTGGGGAGAGCTTGGCTTTGAGTGCTGAAAGAATAATGCACAGATTTTCTTTCAATTAAAATGATAGGATTAGGATTTGGGGGAAGAGAGGATGCCTATGACTTTTCTAAGCCACCCCAGTAGTTGGCATCTCCTCCTCCCTCTCCTGATTCCAAAATTCATCTATAAAAGCACAGCACTTTGGGATGTAAGAAGCCCCGTTAAGTGAGAGTAGAGAAATACTCTCGCAGATGTGTGTTATTTACTTCTGGGGATTAGCTTTTCTCTACACAAGTGCCATCTGCAAATCTGTAGCGTAAATGTTCTCACTAGCCCCGTTAACCAAGTGAAATCTTGGTGTGAGGAGCCAGAGAGCAGGTCTCCTACCAAATCCTACCATGCAGATGCTTTACAGAAATTCAGTGAACAGATCACAAAGGGAAGAGCCAACCACCAAACAGCAATCTTCCCACACCAGTCCCTGGGTTGGTATTTAGGCAACAACCCGCATCTTCATTTCAAGACCCCTGAGTCTAAGAAGTTTTCTGAAAGCTAACCAAGTGTACTTAAAACTTCACATCAAGAGCTGGTTGGTCTTTGTCACTCAGCTTGTTTCAAGTAGGCCAACTGCAATATCCACTTCTTCTTGTTTTCTTTTTTCCTATGATCCTCATAAATGGTGCCCAACTCACCACAGGTCAAATACAAGGAAAAGATATCTCAGTGTGAGAAGAAATATGTGACAGCTGGTGAAGTAGGGTCCCAGCGAGGAAAAAAATAGAATAAGGCCAATTTCGAAGTTTCCCACAGTGCTCTGAAAGCATTACCTTGGAAGCCAAATTTGGGCATAATTGTGGAAAGCACTTCACTGCACAGAATTATTTTATACCTAAAATGCCAAATCAATTCACTCAAGGTTATAGTATAACCTTCCATTCCCCATTTAGTTTCTTGTTTCTTAATGCCCCAAAGAAAGGAGTTAGTAGGAAACTACACCCAGTATTTTGCTGTTCATATGGGGTTAACTCTAAATATAAATGGTTTAATGGGTGCCATCCCCAGAAATTCTAATTAAGCAGGTCAGAGTGGAGCCTGTGAACTTGCACTCCCAATATGTTCAGAGGTAATCCTGGCACTGTTGGCATTAGGAGCCTGTTTTAAGAATTACTTTCTACTCAATCTCCCAGAAGTCCCCATGGAATGGATCCCCAGTTGCTCACAGTGGTAATCCGCTTGATAGGACACTGATTCTTGTCTTCTTTCCCTTCCACTTGATGTTCCCACTCTTCTCCCACTCAATTCCTAGGCTCAGCATCAGCTTCTAGGACTAATCCAAACCAAGGCAAAGGCTGAGCCAGAAGGTAAATAAGCAGTAAGAGGGCAAAGAAAAACAATCAGAAACATGGCATCAGGGTGGCTACCTCTGCCTTTCTATAGGCATTTCTGCTGACCAGGGGGCTTAAAACATTCCAGAGTTGCATTGTCTTTGCATGCCTCACTCTAGATCCAAAGTCTCAGACTAGAGCATCAGATGGATGAAGTCTTGGGCACATACCTGCTCTTTGGTTGTCTAAATGTCCAGATCCGAAAACTTGCAATGATCTTGGATTCTTTGCTGTTCCTTTACATCCCTCATCCACTGATCATTATAGCTTGCCACTTCAACCTCCCCATTTCAAAGATGACTCCTCATCCGTATCATCTATGTCTGTTTCAGGACATCATCCCTTTTGACCTTAACAGTCAAGAGTCAAGTGACTGCTCACATTGTTTTTAACCCTTTTCCTCTCCTTTGCAGTCCTCACACCCATGATAGAATGAGCTTCACAGAATGACAATATGACTAGGCCCTTAAAACTTTCTAACTGTTCCTCAGGACAAAGGCCAAGATCAAAGAAGGCCTTCTGTGATCAAGCCTACTTACTTCTCCAGTCTAATTGCTTACTTCTTCAAAGCATATAGTCTACATTTAAGCCATACCAAATTACCGTCATTTTCCTAAACAGATGTTCTCTTTCACTTCCATGCTTCTACCCACATGCCTGGAATTCATTTATTTGGCAAATATTTATTGAAATCCAGCTCTGTGCCAGTCACTGTTCTAGAATCTAGATGGTGGTTATTATATAGCTGTACAAATATAAGAAAAATTCTGTTTTTGTGGAGCCTACCTATGAGCAGACAGAAAACAAAATCAACAAGTAAGAGGTCAGGTGGTGACATGTGCCAAGGGGAAAAATAGAGCAAAAGGAAAGATAGGACATACAAGAATGAGAAGTTCAATTTCAAATAGAGGTGGATGGAAGACCTCAATGACCAAAATTCTGCTGGATGAAGTCTTACAGATATCTAGGGATGGTCATTCTAGAAAAAGAACAGCTCTCACTCTCACTCTGCCCAGCTTCTAATGTCTCCTCTTTCAGAACTCCTACTGGGTATCTCCCACCTTTCTGGCTCCCACTGCCAATTCTCAATTAAGGATCCCATCTCAATGCTCTCAGAGCATGCAGGCACATTGTGATAGCATTTAAAATATTGATAATAATAAATTGCAGTTAACATGTATAAAGTACTTGCTGAAGGCCAGGCACTGTGCTGCTGGCTTACTTGGTTGAGCTCTTTCCAGTTCTCACCAACACTGTAAGAAGGTACGTATTTATATCACTTCACTTTACAAAGGAAAAAAGAAATTGAGACCTAGAGATGTTAATTCACTTAAGATCACCATGAATTCTAATCTTTGCTCCCTGAGCTCTGGCATAAGAGGGACTACGTGTCCCTCACAGTTGTACGCTTCATAATGGCGGGGTTCTAATAAAGAGCCATCTATCTCAGTGCTTTGAATATACCTTAACATATTCGTATAACACAATGCAAGTGTTCTCTGCAGGTATCTTACTGAATCATGCAAAAATGGCCAGATGAATGTGGACACAGTTGCTGAGTATGTCTGGGATGGTCTGGCTTAGAAGTCAAATTTACTTGGTGAGACTCTGGGGTCACCTCACAAAGAAAGCCTGGTATCTTTCAGAGAAGTTGGTATGGAATGCAATGCAAAGCTGGTTTGCCTGCCAATCGGGAGAGATCTATCCTCCATGGAGGAAATCAACACTGGTTTCAATTATGAGTTCCAAATGGAAAGTCATTTACTGATGATTTTCAGATGTTTGAATCATGGGTGTTAATGTATCACCAAGCCACTTCTCATACTTTATGTTACTCTCCAGGTGAGTAGCTCCTGAGAGTTATTTATATAATAATAATCAACAGTTCTCCCAGGCAACCCTCTGTAGGCCTACCACTGTCTAAGATTCCTAAAGTTCTCTTAATGAGTTTACCATTTTTCAGGTCCGCAGTTGTCCTACCTGCCTTTCTAGCCATTATTTCTTAATTGGGGGTAATTTTTGTCCTCCAGGGGACATTTGGCAATCTCTGGAGAAGTTTCAAGTTGGGACAAGTTGAGGAGGTGGGGTACTACTGGCATAGAGTGAGTAGAGGCCAGAGTTACTGCTAAACATCCTACAGTGCACAGGGAAGCCCCCCCTCAAAACAAATTATCCCACTCCAAGTGCTGAGAGTGCCACTGCCCTATCTTGTTACCATGTACAAACCCTACTGTCTCTCTTTGATTCCCATCCTCAGATATGGCAGAGATCCAATGATAGTCAAGCACTATCCTTACCGTTGTTTATTGTGGAAAATCCTTGTTACATTACACAAATTCCCTGATGTCATTTTAAGATGAATCACTGGAGTAAAAATGCCCTCCATCCCTGTCCAGGAGGTGAACATCTCTTCTTTTTTAAGGCTGCAAAGTGTCATATCCAATATAAAGTCTTCCCTGACACCTCCCAGGAAGAACGGACCACCCTTTCCTATGTACCCCAGCCATGACTTATGCACAACGTTCGCATGGGAACTATAATAAGTTCATTGCCAGTATTGTTTACATGCTCGTCTCCTTTACAGCCTCCTCATTAGCTTCTCATTGGAGCTCAGAGACGATGTCTAATTATTTTTACAGTTTCCCAAGAGCTTACCTAGCACAGCACCTAGCCCTTAGGAAGCACTCAATCTAAGTGTTTGAAATGAATGCATTTTCAGAGGAAATCTAGAGTGGGTTTGTTGTACATTCAGCTACTCATATTCTCACTGTAAATGTGACTTTCTTCTCCAGTTTCCAAATAGAATAAAAGCCAAGCAAAGCACATGGTCCATCCCTTTGCCCTCAGCCTCATAGCCTACCCCTAATGTTCAAGTTCAGAAGGCATTACTCCAATGTCCTCCAAACAACAATATGAAGTCCTGCTAAGTGTGGGAAAGAATGATAAAAATAGGCTGCTTAAAAATCAAGCACTTTTGCACAGAAAAAGGAGACGCAAACAGCCTCTGGCACCTTCCTGTGAGTAACAGAAGTTTCTATTTTAAAAGAAAGGCAGTCAAATAAGAAGCAACTTTATCACAATGCCGCTTTCCCAGATTTCTTGGCCAAGACAACACATCAGCCTGTATTAGGCTCTTGGCGTTCCATGACGGATCCGGCTCCAGTGATGATTCAGACCTGCCATGTGAGGAATGGAGGCTTTCACACAAACTCGCCCCTTTAAAAAGAAGAAAATGCAGTCCAGTCAAAGGTCCAGCTCTGTCAGTCGTGTGCTGCAATCAACTTCTCCCCCTGGCAGAGGACGAGGAAAGCAATGAGCATTGCCAAAGGCATGGTCTTCCCATGGTTCCCCATCTTTCTGCTCTTAAGTAGCTAAGGATGTCCACTTCCTCCCTTGACTCTAACGTGTCCATCTCCCAGAAATTTCACAAACACAGTGGAGAAACTAGGCTCACAAATCTAATCCTCCACTTTCTTCCTCATCCTTCAAATTTCTTTGGTGTTGAGTGATCCATAATAGATCCTAGATGAGCTTCATGTTGGGCATTAAAAAATATCCCACTTATGTAATTTCAAGTTACAAGTATTTTTAGTTAAGATTAAGTTCGCTTATATTTTCATTAGGGGAAGGCTCTAGCACCGCCTGCTCCTGATAGGATTTGAGAAATAATGCTAACCATTTAAGAATAAAACAGAATAGTTCATCTGAAGGAAACAGAAGCGATAAGGGTTATGCGTAGCCTCAACTGAGTTGATTATCATTCTTGGGCAAAATGTTGCCTTAAAGTTTTCCTGAAGCAAAGCCAGAGAAAAGGAACAGATTGGAAGTGAGTGCATGTCAGCATTGAAGAATTTGAATATTGAGAAGCTGGGAGGCAGGCTTCAGAGTCTCTTTCCTGAGGGAGCTTCAGGGGCAGCCAAGTGCCCTCCTGCGCAGCCCGGGAGTGGGATCTCACACCCTACACAAAGCCTCTGGGGGCCTGACAAGAAGAGGGAGGTCACATAGGGGCTTTCCTGAAGATGACTGTAAAACACTGAGTTTCTCATGAGGTGATGGAGGGCGTGGAGACAAGAGAGAAGCACTAGAACCCCAAACTTGGCCTCTCAGGCAGGATGAGCAGTGTGTTTTAGGTTCATTATGCCTGACTTTTCAAAAGCAGACCCATCGTGGAATTCCTAAAAGTCAGGTAATTCTCTTAAATAGTGAAGTCCTTACAACCCCCCGCCCCGTCACTATTAGCAGTAGGTACCACTTATTGGGCATTTCTCAGAGGCCAGACACTACACTCATTCAACAATGATCATAAGAATAGTGAGAACAGGAATAAAGACATTTATGAAGAACTTATGGGTGTCAGGCACTCTTCTGTGCTCTTTATATATTTTAAGGCATTAAGTCCTCTCCATAGCCCTTTAGAGTAGATAATATGACCCCAATCTTACCAGTGAGGAAGTGGAGGCATAGATTTATTTACTGGGGCTGCTGGCATATGCGTATTCAACCAGGGGGAGCTTGGATAGGGACACAGACAAGGATTCTGTCTCTCGGGACACACTCGTTATTTTAAGCAGCTTTATTAACATATAATTCATACGCCATACAATTCAACCATTTAAGGTGTACCGTTCAGTGGTTTTTAGAATATTCACAGAGTTTGCAACCACCACCACAATCAAATTTACAACACTTTTATCATCCCCAAAAGAAACCCCAAAGCCTTCAACGGTATCTCCCCATCCATTCTCCTCCGCTCTAGGCAACCAGGAATCTACTTCTTATCTCTATAGATTTGCCTCATTTGGACTTTTAATATAAATAGAAACACATCATTAATATATGGTCTTTTATGACTGGTTGCTTTCATTTAGCATCATGTTTTCAAGGTTCACCCATGTGGTACCTTCTGTTAGAATTCCATTTCTTTTTATTACCAAATAGGCCATAATCTTAACCATGACACTGTGTCGCTATCTGAGGCTGGTATTCTTATTTTCATTCTGTACATAAGAAAATCGAGGTTCACTGAAGTGTAATCAATTGCCCAAGCTCACACAGACAGTCAAAGACAGATGTGGCATCCGCTGCCCTCAAAACCAACTTCTCAAAACCCTTGCTGACTCCAAAGTGTCTTTCCCTGGAGAAGTCACCACAGGAAAATTAGCCTCATGTGTCCTGGTAATGTTCTCCTTCCACGGAAGCCAATAAAGTCATAATTGAAAAATGAACTTGAGAATGGAGATCAGGACCAAGCATGGTGACTTTAGACAAATCACAAAAACCTTCCACACCCTGGTTTCCTCATTTATGGAAGAAGATCAATGACATCTACTTCTTAGAGTTGGGAGGCATGGAGAGTCAACAGCATTGCCCGGTGCCAGGCACTTTGTAAGGTCTTAGTCATTCCTGATCCCATGCTATGTGTTGAGGCAAATCTAGGACAAAAGATGGAGGCTGAGGAAGAAGGAAAGAGAGAAAGCAACAAAACTGTGATGGTGTGGGACTGTTGAGGTTATTTTCCTGCTTGTTGCTCTAGGAGAAATCAGCAGCACCATGGAACATTTGCAAGTACGACTTGATCTACACAAAGACATCTGGAGAGGACTCCAGGGAGAGCGGCTCCATCCTCCCCTCCTTTGGTGTGCCTGTGGGTGCCCCACTTGTCATCTGTGTGTTTCCACCCCTAAACCTGCATGATGCCAAAGAATGCAAAAGCTCTGGGCGGCAGTGGAGACTTGAGCACATTCCCTGGGAAGCCTAACTGGGCTAAAACAATAACCTTGATACGAGCATGCCAATTACTTATTCAACCACATTTATTTCTACATTCTCCTTCATGTAATTAGAGAAGATAAGTATTAGGTTCAGGCTTCACAGTAGGTTTCTGAGTTTTGAAATGAAATCATTTATAATTAATTGAAAATTGTCTTTCTCAAAAGTAATGCAAGCCTATTTTTAAGATCTTACTAGCAGGCCCTGTATCAATTTGGAAAAGGCAGACATAAAACAAGGGATATGGAAAAAGCAACAATTAAAACATGCTCTTTTTAAAAGGGGAGATAAAAGGGGAGGCTATTAATATTACAAGCTATAAAAGAGCAAGTTGTTTCAATCACTAAATGGATTTTTTTCCTCTTGCAAATAAAGCCTTTTATTCATTTATTCAGGTAATGCGCACCTATCATTAAAATACAATGGCTCTGCTCCTGGTTTCAGAGAATTCATTCCCTGTCAATAAAACATTTTTAAGAAGTTGTTCATGCAGGGTGAACAGAGGGACGTGAGCCGGTCGGAGGACATTTTCAGATGGTTCGCCTCAGGCTCAATAAATTGCATGTTTGAGACCTAAATCATTGATCCACCCAGCCCTGGACTCCTTGCACATTAATCTACAATATGTTTATATTTAGGGAAATGGAAGGTCAGGGATTAAGCACATTAACAGAGCCTGCTTGGCACCTTCCAGGACTATTTGAAGATTGTGTGCATTGATTCAAAGAATTATTCATAGGAATCTATTATAACAAAGAATAAAAGCTAGTCAATAGAGAACCTGCTCTGAACTCACAGAATTTTGCTGATAAATTCTCACTTCTCACTTTTTTTCAGAAACCTCACCGGTGGCTACTAACAAACCATGCATACTGACATCCAGGACCTGCATCATTCCCTACCTTCCCCACCCTCTACTCCCCGCTCTTGACCGGGCATGGCCACAGGACTTGCTTTGGCCAACGGGACATTAGCAAGCACGACATAAAGAGAGACTTGTCTCTTGGAATGCTCGCTTTGGAGACACACCCTCTCAAATCCCAGCCACCATGTTGTGATCAGCTCAAATTAACCACATGGAGGAGAATTAAGGCCCTTACTGAGAGTCCCAGCTAAGCTCTCCAGCAACAGCCAGCATCAACTCACTAGCCATCTCAGCTGAGTGAACCACGGTGAGTGAAGGAGACCCTCCAGTCCCTGTTGACCCCTATAAATGAGCCATGCTAGTCAATGCTGCATGGAGCAGAGACGAGCTTGTCCTGCTAAATCCCATGCAAATTGCAGAATCATGAATAAATAAATAAATGTCGCCATGTTAAGCTACTGTTCAGGGTTCTCTTTGTTGTATAGCCTTAGATAATCAAAACTGTGATTGGAGCATAGCATCAAACAAGGATGTGAGTGAACTCTGCTTTTCCAGTCCAATACCCTCCTTTTTGAACCATCAAGAGGAAGAGAGCCTGCCTCTGATAGAAGCTGAGAGTTCAAGAAGCCTGGTTCATGCCCTGCTGTTCCCCCAAAAGGCTATCCTTTAACCACAATTGCAAAAGCATCATTTATTTAACTCTAGGGGCAGGGACTGTGCCAAGGGCTATATATGGATAGACTCACAGGATACCTCCTTTTATTGTCTTCACTTTATTGCACTGCATAGATAATTGCATTTTTTACTTAATGAATCTGTGGCAACCTTGTGGCACCGTTTTTCAAACAGCACTTGCTCACTTCATGTCTCTATGTCCCATTTTGGTAATTCTTGAAATATTTCAAACTTTCTTGTTATTACTATATTTGTTATGGTGATCTGTGATCAGTGATTATGACTCACTTTCGCTTTTGCTCAGTGGATGGTTAGCATTTTTTAGCAATAAAGTATTTTTTAATTAGGGTATGTGCATTGTTTTTTAGACATAATTCTACTGGACACTTAGCCAGCTACAGTATAGTATAAACATAAATTTTATATATCCTAGGAAACAAAAAAAATTCATTTGGTTCCTTTCATTGTGATATTCGCATTATTGCGGTGGCCTGGAGCTAAATCCACAATGTCTCTGAGGTCTACCTATATCGAATATCATTCTCTGCACATAATAGCTCTCTGAGACAGAAAGTAACTTCATATAACAGATGGGGAAATGGGGACTTTGAGAAGTTAAGTCACTTGCCCAAGAGGTTCCAGCCAATGAGTGGTAGAATTAGCATGCCATCAGTCCTTGACTACCAATGCATCCATCCATGGTATACTGCCTCCACACTAGGAAGGCAAGGCTGCCCCACCTCCGTAACCTGGGTCTTGCATTCCCTTTTCTTTCTCTTTGTCTTCATGCATTTATTTATTCTAAATTTTATTTAATTATGGGAAGAACACAGAACATGGGACCTACCCCTTAACAAAACTTGAAGCGTATAGACATTATTGTTGGTGTGAGCTAAAATGTTGGACAGCAGACCTCCAGAGCTTATTCAACTTGCTTAACTGAAATTTTATACTTGTAGATTGGGCCTGGCATTTCTTTACCAGCAGCCATAAAGGGATTCTACTAACCCTTCCATTGTCTCTAGCCATCGTCCTCCCAACTGCCCAAGCATTTTTCTTTTTTTTCTTTCCTTCCTTCCTTCCTTCCTTCCTTCCTTCCTTCCTTCCTTCCTTCCTTCCTTCTTTCTTCCTTTCTTCCTTTCTTTTTTGAGATGTAGTTGCCAAACATCAGATAACTTCTCTCCTCTGGGAAGGAAAAAAAAAAGAAACCTATTCTCTTCAATACAATGTACCTCAGAGGATTTCCTGCCATTGGTTTGTCTCCAACCGCCACACACCTCAGCCCCATTAGAGAGCTGGAATCACCCTGGGAAACACCACCCTATCCTGTCATAGTCACAGTCCTTTATGATCACAGGAGATAGGGCCAGGAAAAGGAAGAGTCCTTACCCAGTGAGGCTTGGGTCCCAGGTGCCAGTAATCACTCTTGGCAAACGAGGCTAGATCACATGACATGTCAAGAATGTGCCATGTGTTGGCATGAAAACTCCTTATGTTTTCCTTCCTGGGGCTTGGGTATCCATCAGTTAATATACACATATACAAATAATAATGAAAATGACACATATCCTTTTGCCTTCATTTGGTAAGTATGATTTTTGGATTCCAAGCATACTGCTCTCTTGGGCTCTACCTTTTTGTGGTATTTTTGTGTGCGTGGTAATTTTTATATCAACTTAAAGTATCCTTGAAATCACTTGAGACTTTTGAAAGATTTAAGCCTTCAAGGGAAGAAGCAGAGGTGCCTCTCCTTATACCTCACACTCCTCCCATTTCAAGTAGTTGGGTAAGAACAGATGTCTCAAACTGGTGTTTAAAGTGTTGAGCAGCAGTATTTACCATGAGGACCTCCCTCCAAAGCCGCTTCAATCCTCTCTGCAGAGCACTGACTAACAGCTGACAAGACAGAGCGTTGAGTTAATACCCAATGTTAAGCTACGTCAAAAATCAAATACGTCAATCACTTAACTAAAAGCACATTTCAAAGGCGGACACAGCCAACTGGGTAGCAATCCTGAGCAGAGCTTGTCCTGGCAGGTGTCTAACGAAGACACTACTCTGTAACGCTTTCAGAGCCCTTCTAAGCAGTCAGCTTGGCAGTCTGCTATTTTGTTGGGAAGAGACGCCTCCAGTTCGAGGAGCCAGAGCTGAGGAAGGGGAAGGTAGACCACCCATAAACCACAACAGTTTGTCATACTCCCCTAATGCCACAGCAACACTAGCATGTTGATATTGTCCTACAGCCTTCACAAAAGTAGATGAGGATCCCCACGCTACAGCTGAGGAAGCAGACATATGTTTTCCTCTCAGAGTTAGGGGGTCAGCTTTGCCTTTGAATTCCTGAGATCTGGAAATCCCACCCATTGGCCACTAGGTCAACAGGGCACTCATCCTCCCCAAATCAGGGCATTGTCGTAGCTAAAAAAAAATTAAGGGAGAAGAAAGGATGGGTGGAATAGGAGGATAATGGTGCTACTGGTACTTCTCAGTCTGCCTTCATGCAGACTTCTCCAGTGCTTCATATGCTCCATCATTTCTCTCATCAGATCTCCCAGGGAACACTGTCATCTTAGCTTATCAAGGACTACCTGAAGCAGAGGATAAGTGAATGCATTTCCCAAGGCCACAGACCAAGCTGTTGGAGGTCCTGGTTTGCTCCATCAATCCCACTTCCCAGATTTATGTTTGAACTATTCCATACTGGTGCTCAGGTAGAGGAACAGGACGTTCAAGTGTGAAACAACAAAATACACCTTCTCTTTCATAAAGCAAAGCAATATGCCTCCGTCACAACACTTGTCATGATGTTAAAATATGCTGGTAGAAACAGACAGGAAGAAAAGCCACAAGAAAGAGCCTGAGAGTTTGTAAGGGCTCTCAAAAGGAAGGGGTGCCCCTTGAGAATAGTTCTTGAGTATATACCTGTCACTAAAAAGACCCAAGTCACCCACCCTACACCAATTCCCATGTGTGGGTCTGCTGTAACCAGGGAGGGTCACAGATATATTCAATTCTGTAAAAAGCAGCTTTTAAAAATAAAATTCAATTCTTGGCATGTGTTGTAATGCTTCCTCTGTTCCAAACTTAATACTGAAGCCACCCACAGGAGTGCTGTCTTAGCCAAATACAGTAAAGGAAACGAGCCTTCTTGCAGAAGGCCCGCAAGAACAGCATCCCACAAGCAGTCAGGCTGAGAAGGCTTCCATGATACAGCACCACTGGACATGCTTCAACCAGGCAAGCCAGAGCTGTTCTGCTCCTACTTTCTCAAAGTACTGCTCAAAAAGATAGTTCCATAGACCACAGGGAAAGATGCCCCCTGGCACTTGGAACTTCCCATTCCAGGAAAACAATGCCCAGGTTTTGTCTGTGAATCCAATCTGTGTTAAACACAGAATGATGACAGCTGAGAGAGAGACCTCTCATACAATCTCTGCACGGTCCACGATGCCTATTCAGTTGCCCTTGAGTATTTACATTCGTACATAATTTACTAATATTTTCCATATGTAATTCTTATCTTCTCATCTAGATCATAAGTTGTCTGAGGGAAGAGACCATCCAATTCCTGAACTATTTAAGCCATTAAAACTCACTCTCCCTACATACCAAACACTTGGCTTCATCTACAAGAAGGACTTCATTCAATGTTTTGCATTATTCACAACCGAGTCCTGAACTATTTACTCTAATTCATTTCATTTCTTGCTTCCTGGACTATTTTTCCTAGTTTTAACCTTCTAGTCTTTCTTCTTACAGATGACCTTTCCTTGTTCCTTGATTTAGCCTTGAATTTGAGACATTCTTCAGTAGTTGATAAGAGCACAGACTCTAACCCAGCCTCCCTGAATTCAAATCTTGACACCACCATTTACGAACAGTATGACCTGGGAAAGGCTATTTAAATTCTCTAAACCTTAATTTTCTCAACTGCAAAATGGTGCTCATGATAGCACCTACATCCTGGGATTGTTGAGAAGAGAAAATGGCTTATATGAAAAGCAATTAAAACAATGCCTGGCATCACAGATTTGCTTAGTAAATGTCAGCAGTTGCAAAGCATATTTCTACCACTTCTAGGGCATGTGGACACTTTTGCCAACCTAGCACAGCTCATCCTCTCACTGCTGCTTATCTTCCAGGTGCTTTACATCTGAAAACTCAAGCCACGTTCACTCCAGCAGACAGAGAAAAGAGCATTTATTTCTGTATGCAGAAACATCGTACCTAATGAAGAGTGAAGCACTATAGTAAGTGCTAAGAATTTCTGACCTAGCAATTAATATCTTGTTGGCTCCAGATTATTTAAACTGAGCTTCACAGAGCCGTTGTTAAAACAAACACAAAAAGTACTTTTCCCCTTTCTAACTGGTTTCTTATCAAAGAAACACAGGCCTTGCTCTTTACTAGAGAGTAAAACTCACAAATAACCCACTATATGTATGACATGTCCATTCCTGTTCTCCACACTGCAAAGGACACCAAGAAAGCATTATTCATTCAATCAACTGACACTTATTTGCCACAGATCTTGCCTTTAGGTAGCTGGTATCTATTGAGACAAAACTAACACATATGAAATTATCAAAGAGCTACAGGAATTATGTAATTAAGTAAAGGGTGCTGATTACAAAGACAGTATTGCTGTGAAGGGCATCTTTGGTAGAGGGCCCTGATAATTCACTTATCATTCCACAGATTTTGAGCATAATCTAAGTATCACATCCTGTGCTAGGCATTGAGCATAACATTGGAGAGCATTGTGATTTCTTCCCTATAGTCCCCCACTCTTCTCTGCAGTCTTCTCTGGGATAATAGCCATATGGTTAGGGGAACTGATTCATGTAAGCCAGTCTTGACACACTCATTCATCTTGCCAGTGACTTATTCCTACATGTCATTGATAGTAAGAAGAGTTGGCTGGGGACTTCTGGGAAAGCTCTTCCTTGGCCTGAAGAAACCATCACAGGAAAACTGGTTATGGCCTTACATGGATATGACTTAAATGGATGTGAAGTCCCTAAATGCTTCTCACATCATGTCACCAGTTTGAAGATATGGAAGCAAGGGCCAAAAGAACTACAGGGAGAAAGGATCAGTGCTAACAGATTAACTCAACTTACAACACTGCTGTATATCTGAGTTTCCAGCTATGGTATCTCATACATTTTCTTATTGTTTACATTAACTTGACTTTTTCCTGTTATTTGCATCCATATACATTCTGATAGAACATATGAAGATCACTGAGATATGATCAGCCCTCAAGGAACTTACAGCCTGATGTTGGCAATATGGAATCATATAGCATAGGATATTTTTAGGATTAGTTAAGTACAATAGAAAAATGTTCCACAAATAAAACCAGATCAGAAGAAGGAGGAGTTGGCAAAAATGTAAGAGAGGAAGCTTCACCAACTTCAATTAGTCATTGAAGGACAGTCAGTGACTGATGGTAAAACAGTGAGAAATTGGCAATATCCCCAACCTATCACTATAGAACTTGGCTTAATTCTTATGTCTTCATCAATTTTTGTCAATACTCCAGACATCTGAAATGAGTGAAAGAAGCAAACCTTCCTAGAAGTAAGAGCTAAGGTACTAAACATGTTCCTTCAGCTTGATTCCTGTTCCTGGAATCAGCCTGAAAGTTTCTCTTTTAAAGGCTATTTTTGATCTCTGAAGATGCAACTGGCTGCAGAATTATAGAAAATCAGAACACATTTACCCAGTGTGCATAGATCTTGGTAATTATGTGAATGGAAGAAAAAAAATTATCCTTTGATTTCATTAGATGGTTGAAACTACACTTTTGGCCACCTTTTTCTACAGAAAAAAAAATGGTTGTTCTAAGTTTGAAAGGCAGAAACCCCTTGATGAGACATGTAATTGTTTATTTTACATTCATTGTGTGCCTATAACATTGGAGAATTCCAAACCAGATTTTAGAAATAAAATTACAGTCTTGCTATGGTTGTGGTTAGGAGGAGTCATAATATGGAAGCTTTGTTTAGTTGAAGTTCAGACCTCCAGATTAATTTCCAGCTTTCTCCAAGCACTAGCATTGGAGGAGAATTTAGGCCCTTAGTGTCATGAGTTCAAAGAAACATGCAAACCTTAGAAAGAAGTTTTATCATACCTCATTTAAAGATAAGGAGATGGAGACCCAGGGATGTGGCAAGGCTTACATAATTTAGTGTCAGAGCCTGGCCAAGAGCCCAAAACTCTTAAGGCTTAGGCAAATGGTCCTTACGTGACCCATGCCGTAATATTGTTCTGTTGGACCTATGCTTCCTCTAACCCTCTAGATTGGCAAGAAGAGAGCAATGATGTTTGAAATCATACTAACCGCTTCATAGATATTAGACAAGGACTGGGATAAGGATAAGAACTATGCTACTAAAACCAAGGGAAGAAAAGACAGGACCAGAGAAGGCACTAGAACACAGAATCCCACCAAAATGTATATACTCCTCTGTTGCCATAAGTAAATGGGACCTCAGATTAGGAGCTACCAGTTGTTGACATTGGAAGTATGTATTGATCTCCATTCTGATTAATAGAATTCTAAAATCTCAGCATGGAAAGAGATCTTTGTGGTTTCTGTAGCCCTCCTCAGATGTTGGACATCATAAGTCTTATTTTTTAAATAGCCCCAGCAAGAAAGAACTCATTGCCTCTCAGGGAAGTTCATTTTGCCTTCCAACAGCTTTGATCATAGAACATTCTTCAGTCCACTCTCTAAATTCTCTTGATTCTAGTTCTGCCATTTATGGATATCTATGAGGCAGCTGTCATATCATCCCTGAGTTTCCCTTTTGCCAGGTCTTTCATTTACTTCTCATATGGAATGATCTTTCCCTGTAATAGGATTTTCTTGCCCATCTCTCGCTCTCCTGTGGTCAAAAGTATCAATTTTCCTCATCAAGCAGGGCTTCAGGTGTAGGGTGAGCAGCTTAGAAGCCACAACTTTCCTTGCTCTGGAGATTAAATTTATGTGTTAGAACTAAAGCTATTAGTCTTTGAGCTCACAGCCACCCCCACTCCACCTCCAGTCCAATAAAAATAATCCTGCATTGCCTGCTCAGTTCCCACTCCTTCCCAGTCCTGCTAGGGAAGGATTTTTGCTTACTGAGAGAAGCTAAGTCAACCCACATAACAAAGTGATAGAAAGAGGGGCAAGGAGAAGAAAGATCAAAAAACTTTATAGCCTATTACAAAGGAGGGTTTCTTGGAGCTGAGCTTTATAAGAAAGAGACACTGGAACAGCTACAGGATATAAGGGAATTGGAAAAAAAAAGAAAAAGTCGTGCTACAAAGTGCTAAAGTGGCTTAGTAACGGGATTCTCTTTGATGTTCTCCAAGAAATGCAAATAGATTTCCATTGTTTTTAACTGCCTTTAGGTGTTAGATTGTTTCCTTGAATGTGACACACCACTCTTGTGACTGGGCCATATGGGTCACTGAATTTGTTAGGTTATGCGCATTAAAAATAATCCTATAACAATTACAATGATTTGTGTTCAGAGTGAGTTATTTTGTACCATGAACTGTACTAAAGATTTCACATTTATTATCTTATTTGCTTCTTTTTAAAAATTTTATTGTTTTAATTCTTTATTTATTTGAGAGAGAGAGGGGTGTGGGGGGAGGAGTAGAGAGGGGAGGCAAAGGGAAGAAGGGAAAGAATCCCAAGCTGACTCCATGCTGAGCACAGATCATGACCTGACTGAGGCACCCAGGAGCCCCTTTCTTATTTAATTCTTACAGCACCTCTTTGAGATATCAGGTATAATCCTCATTGTTGGATGAGGAGGCAGTAGAATGTAGATGGGTGAAAACAATTGCGGGTGGACAGACAGGTAAGTAGTGATTTAGTTGTTTCTCAGACCCATGTCTGTTTAACCAAATCCCATACATTATCTCTTATAGTAGCCTTAGAGCAGAATGGCTCCATTTTTTGTCCAAAAATAAAAAGAGAAAGAACCAGAACTATGAGTCTGGACTTCAGGAATCTTCTGACGCCCCAGGGAGATCATGCTACCTAAAGTTTTTCTCACGAGTAGACAGTCGAGTGCTGATCCAACATTGAGATCAGAGCCAAAAGCAACACACTAGCTGAGATTTGGGGCATATTCCTTAGAAAGAAATTCAGACTTTCAGAAACTTCAATCTCATTTCCCACAATGCTGATTATGTAATTTTAGCCCATGGGTATTTTTTCCTTGAGCATATCAATTTAGAAACCTTAAAAAACAAAACTGGGTTCACAAAAATGTAATTGATAAAGCTAACTCTTTCCTAGCTGACTTTATGGTTTCAGCTAAAATGCAAGCTAAACCGAATTCCATAATGGACCATACTTCATAATAATTGTAGTCTATTTATATGCAAATAGCTGAACAGCGTCTCTCAATTTCAGGCTCTGGCTATAAACTCACATCGGTTTTGGGTAGATTCTAATTATGCATCTGATATAATAGGTATTGAATCAATGAGAAATTCTGACATGAGTTTTGAGAGTTAACACGTATTATTCACTATTTAAACCTTGGGTTCAAAAGATGTGCCTTTATAATCAGATGTGTTGTAGTGTACCATTATTTAGTAACTGTTTAATCTACAACAGGTTATTTAATTTCTCTGAGCCACAGTGTTGTAAAAATGGAAATACTAATGACTCTCTTATAGGATTATTGGATAATTAAATAAGATAATATATACAAAGTCCTTGGAACAATATTTGGATCAATAAATTACAGTTTTTCCTCTTCTCTGTTGCCAGACCAACCTGATAGTCATTGGTACCTCAAGGGGCCAAATTTTAATAACTTCCTTGCAATTCATTTCTTTCTAAAAACACCCCAGACAGGGGTCCCTCCATGACTCCAGTCTGACCTTGAATGAGAAGACAGAGCTAATATTCAGTAGGAGCTGAGGGAGCAGGAAACACACTCAGTGGGCAGGGTCAAGTAGACGCATACATAAGGTTTGCTCTGGTCTACAACCTGCTCACCTAGTCTCACATGATATCCTCAGGCATGACTGATGCTTCCCAGCCCTGTATTTCTGAGGACAAGGGCCATGGAGGGAAAAAAAAAAACATTCTTTACAGGAGATGTTTATTTTCCCATTAATAAAGGGAAATTACTTTGTTGGTTGGGAGCCCAGATTTTTAAATTACTCCCATGGCTGTATCTAAAACCAATTCAATATTTTAAAACTCAGATTTGTTTGGTATAATAGACTGGAGGATGTCATAACTTGTGACATGGCCAGTCATAAAATGCTCCATGGGAACAGGAGGAGTGGGAAGAGGAAAACTGCAATCATTTATGGCTAGAGGGATCTAGTAAATGGCTGGGACAAACCTAGCCTCAGAGAAGTCTGAATAGGGGAAAATTCATCCAAATGAGTGGAACATGCTTATATTATTTTTTTTTATTTTTTATTTTTTTTCCTTTTTTTTAAAATTTAAACTTATATTATTTTTTGACAGTAAAGTGTGATAGAAGGAGGTAAAGCTTTAGAGGTGGACAAGCAGATCTTGGCTCAAATCCAGGTTCTGCCCTTTCTTTGCTGGGTAATCTTGGGTAAGTTATGGACTTAGCTAAACCTCAGATTCTTTGTCTATGGAATGTGGATCCCAGTATTAATTTCATTATGGGGAGAAAAATAAGCAAAGTACTTGGTTCAATGCTTCATATATGCTAAGTTGTCAATAAATAAGAACTATTGTTAATGTTATTATCTTGTTGTTCATGTGTTAGCAGCTACTGGGTGTTAGGTCCTTCAACATAGCTGTCTATTTTCCTCCAAGAGATAACGCCCTGCCATATTTATTAGCATCCTCATTTTACAGACAAGAAAAATGACCCAGATGTCCAAAGCTGCATAGTTAAGAAAAAGGCAAGCTGAAATGAACCGAGGTCTAGCTGACTTCAAAGGGCACATTATCTCCATTGCCTATCCTGACACGTGGAAGTGAAAAGCTTCCTTCATAAGATGTCGGCTCTAATCTAAGAAAGGCTTTGACCTTTGAAAGCAAGAGGTGCCAGGACATCCTGAGTATGTAGAATCCAGAAAGAAAACTCACTTCAGGAAAACAACCAGCTGCATTCAAGGACATTAGAAAGGTGGATCCCATCCCTCGAGAGCTCAAGGCAACATGGACAGACTCAGAGCAGAACTGGCTTAGGTACCAGAATGGGTGGCACTGGCTTACCTGGAAGCCTTCTAGAGTTCTTAAAATCCCTGTTGACAGCAGGAAGGATTAGGCTCAGGGTTTAGGGTACCAGCTGCACTGCAGGTGGGACTCAAGTAGATCTAGCTGGGGAAAGGAACAGATGAGAAGCAGACAAAGTCCCGACATCAGCAACCAGTTGATTGGCACATTTTTTTTTTAACTTTGCAAACAGTTTCCCTGGGATCGTGCAGACACAGTCTTAAACCTGTCAATTCTAGAGGCTCCAGATTTACACATGCATGCTGTACTGTCATTCCCCAAGTACAATACAGCAGAATGCAATGCTTTTTTCTCATTATTGCTAACCACTGTTCCATGACCTTGGGTTTAATGACAGCTCTTCTCTAGGCTCTTCAGATTAGCCAGTACCTTCACCTTGTGCATTGCCAATTCTGGAAGTTATATAACACTCCTTGGCCAATAACTTGCTCCTGTGGCCTATGACCTCAGGGTTTATGCAGAGTCAACACATACAGGGAACTGGTGAAGTCACTACCCTTAACCATGTCCATCGCAGACATCACTAATCAATCACACCATTCCTTTCAGTTTGGCTGAGAAAATCCTAATGACCACATCCCAGGTGGTCACCACCAACGGATTAGATTTTGCAGATGACAAAACTTACTGGCCAGAGAGAGATAGTGATTTACCTTTCGACAAGTAACTGAATTAAAAATTAAGCTAATAATGGATGCTTTAAATTGACCTCCCTGGTTAATGGTATAAAAAAATTTCCAAGTACATTGGAGTTTTGTGATCTTAAAATCAAAAACAACCAACCAATCCTCCCCCCGTACCAAACCTTACTATATAAGAAGGAATAAGGAACCCTAGATTCTCTCACTAGCTGACTAATTAAATTTAGCTGCTATGTGCCAGGCTATATTCTAAGAACTTTAGATATGTTATCACATTGAATACACATAACATATTAAGTAGGTACTTTTAGTATCTCCTTTCACCAATGAATAAGAAAATATTAAGGGGGCTAAATAACTTTGGTTATGTGAGGTCATCAGAAACAGTAATGAGATCCAAAAGTAGGTCCACCTGACTTTATAAACAGACTTCTTATCCTCTACATTTATGTTGTCCTGACTAAATACATGAGTCTGCTGTCTCAGGGACCAGAGGATAATAAAGAGCCATAATAATGGGAATTTGCCAAGATAGTCACTCACCAGAATCCCAGGAGGACCAGGATATCAGAAAATTTCCCCTTGGTAATACTAGAGCAGTTTATTTTATTTTATTTCTTTTCAGTGTTCCAGAATTCATTGTTTATGCACCACACCCAGTGCCCCATGCAATACATGCCCTCCTTAATACCCACCACAAGGCTCAATCACCCAACCCCCTACCCCCCTCCCTCCAAAACCCTGGTTTATTTCTCAGAGTCCATAGTCTCTCATGGTTTGGGAGATGCAAGAAGAGTACATGGGCAAACAGCCCATTGGTTTCCTCTGCTCCAAAAGAATCTTTTTGTCTATAGCCATGTGCAACAGACATCTCCACAGCCTCAACAGGCACCCTTGCCATGGGAGGGAGCTTGAGATACGTTGGTCAATGCCAAACCATCAGTTGATAGACATCAATCTCAAAGTCCTTGCCATTCCCTAGGTCTCTTCCTGCTACTGCCCATTCTTCCCTTTCCCTGACTCTTAGGGTATTCCAGAAGGGGAGCACAGCACCAGCCCCAGAGGACTCCACCCCTGTCCAAATAGCAACTTAATTCTGCAACTTTTCTCTGGCACTGAGAAAATTGTGGCTACCCCAGCATGAGCTTCCTTGACTTCTCCTCATCTTTCAGATTTTCTCTATTTTCACCTCTTCCTTTACAGTGCTCTCAAAGTAGAAGTGTCTCCCTCTTGACCAACGTTGCTGCCTCTTCTGGCACGGTGTTCTGCATTTCTCCTAGAATTGGTTATTTCTGCATTTCTCCTAGAATAGTACTCCATTTGTTATTCCCTCCTTGTCTGAAAGAGCAGTGAGATAATTCAGGCAGCTAAAGCTCTCCTCTAGCCTGAAAAACACACCTTCCCTTGAGCCTGCTACCCTACTAATAAGATTTACTGTTTTTACAACACCAACGCGTTTCTGACACCAAATGTGTTGGTTTTCCCCACAATAACAACCAATTTCTCAACTCTCCCGATACCAACTGGTTGTCCAAAAATTTAATTCAATCCTGACATTAACTACCTGGAGTTGGTGTCGGACCATATAAGTTAGAGGCACAACCCACAAGACTACTCATACTTGAAATGCTGCTCTAGGCCTCCCATACGTCTGTCTGACCAGTTATAAATCAGGGGTGCCCATGATCCCCTCCGCAGGCTCTATAAACTGCTAGAACTCAATGAAACACTTTATTCATTAGCTAAGTTTCTTACAGAAGATAATATACTTTTGACTTTTTTTTTTAAAGATTTTATTTATTTATTTGTTAGAGAGATAGAGCGAGCGAGCACAGGCAGACAGAGTGGCAGGCAGAGGCAGAGGGAGAAGCAGGCTCCCTGCCAAGCAAGGAGCCTGATGTGGGACTCGATCCCAGGATGCTGGGATCATGACCTGAGCTGAAGGCAGCTGCTTAACCAACTGAGCCACCCAGGCGTCCCCAGAAGATAATATAAATTACACAAGTGTACAGCCAGATGGAAAGGTACATAGGGCAAAGTTCAGAAGGGTCTTGAAAGCAGGAGTTTCTGTTCCTCTGGAGTTTGGGATGTGCCACTCTCCTGGTGTGTAGATGAGTTCACCAATCTAGAAGCTCTCAGAGCCACTTCATGTAGTATTTGTATAGAGGTTCCATTATGTATGGATGGTTGATCAAACCAATGGTCATTGGTGATTAAGTCAATCTCCAGCCCCTTTCCACCCTCCAGAAGTCAGAGGGTGGGGCTGAAAGTTCCAATCCTCTAACCACAGGGTTGGTTTCTCTGGCAACCAGTTCCCAGCCAGAAGCTATCCAGGGGCCTACCGAGAGTCACTTCATTAGCACAAACTCAGGTAAGGTGGAAAAGGGCTTGCTGCGAATAATAAGACACTCCTCTCATCCCTAGGACTCTGGAAGTTCGAGGGTTTTAGAAGTTCTGTGCCAAGAACCAGGGAGAAAGACCAAATACATATTTCTTATTATATTACAATATCACACCTACTATTGCCTGATCTCCTTCTTTCCTCTCTCCACTAACATTGTTGCAAGAGTAATTTTTCCCACCAGCCTCTGTTTAATCACTGTACCTCTTCACTCTATTGCTTCTATAATATCATGTCTGTTACCATAACTCCAAGAGAAATGACTTCTGTTGGTTATCCATATGGATGTTTGTATTCGATTACATAATGAAGACTTCTGTTTGTAAGTGACAGGAACCAACTCAAATTGCTCAAAGATTTAAGGAGGGAAGGGGGCATTTTGGTTCATATACTCAAACCTTGGAAAGGGTAGGAATGGACCTGGCTAGAACATCATCAGGGTGCTCTGTACAACTGTCCATCTGTCTCATTTCTATAGCCATGCAACCAACAAGGAAACAGTTTGTTGGGAAAATCCAGAGAAAGGACAAAATTGGCCTGTCTTGAGTCACATTGCCACCTGTTGACCCATTCACTCCGATGGGGAAGCTATGGTGACTGGGTCAACCTAGGTCCAGGGTCTTCAAGGCTAGCAGGAGTCGGGTAGTGTCTGTTGCTAAAAGAGCTGGGGAATCACACACACAGCTTCCAGGGAAATCATCAACTGTGCAGCCACCATGATTTTGTGTCCACCAAGCACTTACATGTAACACTGAGAATTACGCACAATAAAATAATAGACATGGAGGGTCATTATCAGCATGGCACAATCATTAAGGAGGAAAGAAATGTTAAGATATACTTGCATTTCCAGCCGAATATGTGTTGAAGATCCTGGACTTGTGTGTTGCCTGAGCTGTACAGTTTAAAGGTACACCCAGTAGGGTGAAGCATCTGTGAAGTCTTTCATTTCAAGCCCAAACCTCTCTAAGAGAGCTACCACCACAGTTACAAGTTAACCTCTTGGCAAGAGTAGGTAACAAACAACTCGGAACAAAAGACTCCGTAGCATCTGAACCAGAAAACTACTGGAAACTTGGGGCCAGGGGAACATGAAAGAGGGGCTATAGGGGAAATTCAGATTCCTCAGCTGGAATTCAGCACGTGGGAATATCCAAGGGCAGGAGAGTGCTGTGAAGTTTTCTGAGTATTATCCCAACCGGCAGAAAAGCGAAGACAAGAAAGATTTGTTAAGGACTGGCCACGTGTCAGGTGTGCTAATACTCCCCAGGACCAAGTCCGACCCATTTAACAGATGAGAACACTGGGGCTCAGGGGGCGTAATGACCGTGCTCAAGTTTACACAGCCAGATCGTGACAGGCTTGGAAATTTCACCCAGTTCTATCTTCATAGCTCCAAAGTGGAAACCATTGGCAATTACTAAGAAAATTTGAGTCAGAAACCAGGTGTTTTGACTTCAGGATAGTGCCATGGTCTACGAAGTACAACACTTTGTGTGTTCCATAATGTCAAACCAAGCACTTTTCACAAAAGTGGGGTTCTTTTGTCTCTTTTCAACATCAGCGGGATGGGCAGGGGGTGGGTGATGTTCCCTGCTTCCCAGCTAAAGGTACTGAGCCTCTGAAAAGACAAACTTAGTCCAGTAAGGTTGTCCTTCTCAACCCTTCCCAGCAGGGCTGGGACCCCTGGAAATATCTCGCTTCTGCTTTTAGTAACCACATCCCCACAGTTCAGCAGATCCTGGAAGCAGGCCAGGCGGGTTGTTTTCTAGTGAACTCATCTCTCCTGTTTTTAGCTTCAATTCCCCATGACTGTTTTATATTCTGAGCCCTGCCCTTATTTTCAGTCTCTCATAAAGAAAAGTTGTTACATTAGAATTGAGTGACTCCGTCTGCCTCCTTCCTCATCTCAGACTGTATTTTTACATTATCAAGTAAATTAAAAGCCATACATTACGTGTACGTGCGCGTGGAAACTCATTTACGATTCTGGTTAGCACACATTTGCAGAACTTTCGCTGATCCCGGGACGGCCACAATTGCCAATCAGGTGTAAATCAGCATTTTGCTGTGAAGAATACTGAGGGGCTGGCCAACCTGGCAGGGTCTATTTTGTCCTTTCTCAAGTTTCATGTTATCTCCTGGTCTCTTTGTCTAAGGAGGCGAATGAGGAAAAAGCTAAGTGCAGAAAAGTCACGTAAGCCTGTGGGGCTCTGGGCCAGGACGTCACGCCTCAGGGAGAAAGGCGAGATACCCCATCCTTGGGTGGGAGGGGGAGACATCTCCCACAGAATCACCACAAAATAGCAAGACAGTCAATACCCAGGGCCAGCTTGCTGGGTGTGCAAAGCATACAATTGCGAAGCGTCTGGTTCTGAGGAGGGCCTCATGCCTGGTTTCCTGCTCTGCTGTCACCACCTTGAAATTCTGAATAACTTTTTAACGAGGGGCCCTGCGCTTTCATTTGGCACTGGGCCCCACAAATTGTGCAGCCAGTTTTATCATTCGGTACCATTCGTGAGCATTTTCTCCAAGTTGACGTTGAGCGAATATTTCTCCTGCATTATCTAATTTAATCCTGCAAAAGTCAGTTATTCTGTAAGTACTGGGCCAGCCTTTAGGGCCAGGCACTGTGTGAGACCCCAAGGATATCAAAGAAATGAGATGGCATGGTTCATGCCTTCATGGAAATGACATTCAAACCCATATAGACACCAGTAAGTTCAAGTTGTAATAATTGCCTTCACAGAAAAAAAATACTAATAATAAATTACTAAGGTAAATATAATAGGAAGGATCCATGTAAAATAAGGTAGCCAGAAAGGGTCTTTCTGAAAGCCTGAGAAGTAAGAACTGCCGGACTCATTTGCCAGATGAGGACACTGAGTCTCAGAGTAGGTGACTGAGCCAAGGTCACAGAGTCAGACAGTAGCAGAGACAAGCTTTGACGTCAAGTCTGGCTAGCGTGGTGGCCACTATGCTACACCAAAGCTTCTCAAAACTTACTGTGCATGGGGGGCGCCTGGGTGGCTCAGTGGGTTAAAGCCTCTACCTTTGGCTCAGGTCATGATACCAGGGTCCTGGGATAGAGCCCCGCATCCAGCTCTCTGCTCGGCGGGGAGCCTACCTCCCTTTCTCTCTGTGCCTGCCTCTCTGCCTACTTGTGATTTCTATCTGTCAAATAAATAAAATCTTTAAAAAAAAAACTTACTGTGCATGGAAATCAGTGGGGATTACATTGCACGGTAGATTGTGATTCAATAGACCTTGGGTCATGCTGATCCTGCGGAGCCCAGCACCATATTTTGAGTTCAAGATCCTAAACTCCTGTGCAGGGGAACATGGTTGGGGGTGGTCATCAGATAGACTCACAGCACCAAGACCTGGGGGCCAGCTCTCGCTATGGGAAGTCTCATGGGGTCCGTGCCTGTGGACAGATCCAGACGGGCAGAGTAGGATCTCTGGGACCACAAGACCTCAGGGGTCTCATGGATCTGCCTAAACCTTGTGGTAAAGAACAAAAAGATCCAACCATAACAGCTTCTGACTAAGAAGCTGGAAAGAGAGAACTGACCAACAAGAAAAGGAGCCTTCCCCTCCTCTACAGGTTCCTTCCAGATCCCAGAGCCTAGATTTCTCACCTTGAGTGTTAGGTCCAACCACCATCTCTTTCACTAAACCTGAAGTTCATTTTCTTTTGCAAAGTTCTCTATGAAGACAGAGCATGGCCAGCGAACATACTCGAGTTAGTTTCAAGTCATCTTTAGATTTCTAAATTCTAATTTAAATACCTCACTCTCATTTATTTTTGTCCTTATAGAAGTATGGGAGTCATTTAAAAAATCTCTGTAATAATCTTTTTTGCTGATTCTTCTACAGTTTTCATGAGCCAAATATGACATTATAAGGATCTGACTAATTTATAGCAAAAATAACCACCTCCCAGCCCTCATAGAACATCTTCCTTTTATTCCTCAACAATGCATTAAATGTATGGCCAGCTATGGATGCCAAGCCTTTCTCTACTGTATACGTATGCATTCAGTCTCTCTGTTCTCTGTAGTTGTGTGCGGGTTTTTTGTTTGCTTATTTGTTAACTCATTACTGAAAGCATGGCAATTAACACGGTAAACTGGTACATAGTAGGTGATGAATAAACACCATTAAATGAATGTATAAATAACCTTGAACTAGTTTCTGCTGAACTATAACTTGTATTTAAACTATCACCTGTCTTTCAGGTGAGTAGGACCCTCCCCAAAGGTGGAAGTGATGTCACTTAAAGCAAAAATGTCGATGGTGGCACCTAAGAAATATTTTTCATGAGTAGTATTTGGTACAGGAGTATAGAATTTGTAATTTTTTGAGAAGATAGGTAGAAAGTAGGAAAGAGTAGCTTCTAGCTAGCTGTGTGACCTTGGGGAATTTATTACACCTCTCTGGACTTTGGTAAACTTAGCCAGAAAATGGCAGGGAGGATAGAACTAGATGATCCCAAAGGATCTCTTCAGCCCTAGCAGTCTGTGAATCCACATGAGCACTTGGACTGAGGTTCTGAAAATAGAAATCAGTGCCAACAGGGAAAGATTTGCCTAGAAATACAAGTACCTATCCGTCTGAGAGGATCTTTGGACAGAAACAGCTCCTGCTCCATAGCCTGGAGTCGTCTATCCTACCTTGTGGTTATTGTAAAGTCTTGATGAACACAGTTGCCTGTTTGATTGTTTTTTGTTCTTCAGAAACGTCTGGATGGATGCAGTGTCCTAGCATATCATTGGGCTCAGCCTCTGGCCATGTTTGACTCCAAAGTCCACATTCTTCCTAGTGTGCATCTGATCTGCCCTCAGAACCCCCACTGACTTGGTGCGCTCCCTGCTGGATCAGGCCCATGTAACCCACATGGTTACCCACATGTAACCCACATAACCGTCTGACACCAAGGTGGGTGATTAGACATCCTGTGGATTTCAACTCTCTTCTCCAAGATATGGTCTCCTCGAGGTGCCATGCTTCCTCTCACGTCCTTCAGATAGATCACTCCCTCTTCTGCTTTGTACACAGGCTGTGGGCGAGAGATCCTGGCTTCGGTCACCATCAGTAAGCCTCCATCAGCGCCTGCTTCTTCCTGCCTGCCCTATACTAGGAGCCCATTTTTTGGCAAGAAATTTTGTTTTTGTCTGTTTCCAATCCAATACACAAGCTTCCCACAGGTACCTAATGTGCCATCTGCATTTGAGCGAATATCATCCCTGCATTCAGCCTGAGTCAAGGGCTTTTCTCTCAGCATCTGGAATTTGTAGGTATGCTGGAGGCATTGGCAGAGCAAACCATGAGTAGAAACAAAAGAGCATCTGTGAAATGGGATAACCTCAGACAGAGGCCAAGGAGCTTGGAGCAGACAAAGGAGAAAACTCTGGCTGTGGGGCAGGGAGAGGAAAGCAAACAAATGTAGAGTCTGGACTGTGGATCTCGGTGCGCCTAGCAATGCAAGGAGGGTTTTCAACACCAGTGAATCATCTCAGTGGCTCTCTGTGTGTGAGGATCCTTCCAACGTCCTGAAGCAGGGACTGAAGCTGGATGAAGGGAAACCACTTGCCCAAAGTCAAGTAATGAATAAGGGGGTTCAAACCCAGGCCTGCTTAACTTCAAAGTTCTGTACTTTCACTTGGAATCAAACTGCTCTGAGAGGAGGAGGACGAGTCAGGACTGGAGAAGGAGGTACAGCAAAGGGTCTTGAGTTTGAGCCCCACGATGGGTAGAGAGATTACCTAAAAAGTAAATAAGCTTTAAAAAAAGACATAGTTTATTAAGCGTTCACTCTATATTGGGCCCTGTATCGAAGCATTTAGGTAAGTTATCTCATTTAATCCTTGGCAGTCCTGGGAAGTAATATCATCTCTAATTCCAGATGATAAAAATACAGCCCAGAGAAGTTAGGTGACCAAAATCTCACAGCTACAAAAAGAGGATCTTTAGCTCCTCAATGAAATGAATTTAACCCATATTATACAAGATAAACTATGAATACCTTACCATTTGGCTAACTTCAGCAGAATTTATGTTCAGCCATAATTCTCAGCGTTCACAGACTGCTGAGAGTCCCTGAGACACTTTCAGAATGTTTAAGAGGTCAAAACTATTTTTGTTATAGCATGAAGAGTCCACTTGCCCCTTTCACTTGACATTTGCGCTGATGATGCAAAAACAAAGGGACCCAGAAAGAATCAAGCCTCCTTGAAGAAGTAACTGAGCCAGGGACCGCACAGTGGGCATGGGGTGAGCCAGGGACACCTATGTTAGAAAGTAAGAAAGGACTCAAGAAAGAAAAAGTGATTGGGACACATCCCAGAGACATAGGAAACAGCTTAGAAGGCTCCCTCTGGCCAAATCTGGGTCAATTTTAGCACCCAAACAATTAAGTAGAGGAATGTATTATAAACAATTGAAAAACTAAGAGTTCATGAGATCCTATCAATGGAAGATAGACAAGAGATGGATGAATGAACAGAGAAACAATCAGACAAAGAGACATATATACATACGTACAAAAAAGGGGGAGAAAAGAGACCTCTTGCTCACACTAGAGTGCCATGACCCATGGGGAAACACGGAGGGAGCCCTGGAGCTAGAGCATCATTTTGCAACCATCATAACACAGGCAGGAATCACCAATAAATGCCAAAGGGAATTTGGATGAGAAGTAGGATATTTGCATGGACTTCAAGTGTCTCCCCTCAGACTACTTCCTGTGGTAAAGGAGAAAGATAAAGCATAGTAATTACACAGTCAAGAGCTTGTACCACACCTTGACTGGTGATCACAATTAACATTATTGACATTACCAACGAAAGACATATGGCGATGGCAGCCTTCCAGATGTGGTTCCCGAAATGATACTCTGCAGGATTCTGACCTGGAACACATAATCTGAATCTTATCGCAATGAAATATTAGGCAAACCCACGATGAAGAATGTTTTTGCTTGGGGGTTTGTTTCTTCTTTCTTCTTTCTTCTTTCTTCTTCTTCTTCTTCTTCTTCTTCTTCTTCTTCTTCTTCTTCTTCTTCTTCTGCTTCTGCTTCTTCTCCTTCTCCTTCTTCTTTTTCTTCTTCTTCTTCT
>ML103690.1:71039-143152 GCA_003697995.1 Taxidea taxus jeffersonii | reverse complement strand
TCAACATGGATGGGACTGGAGGAGATTATGCTAAGTGAAATAAGTCAGGCAGAGAAAGTCAATTAGCATATGGTTTCACTTACTTGTGGAACATAAGGAATAGCATGGTAGACATTAGGAGAAGAAAGGGAAAAATAAACGGGGGGTATCAGAGGAGGAGATGAACCATGAGAGACTGTGGACTCTAAGAAACAAACTGAGGGTTTTAGAGTGGAGGGAGGTGGGAGGTTAGGTTGGCCCAGTGACGGGTATTAAGGAGGGCATGTATTGCATGGAGCACTGGGTGATATATGTAAACAATGAATCTTGGAACACTACATCAAAGACTAATGATCTAATGTAGGGTGACTAACATAGCATAATAAAAAATAATAATTATTAAAACATTTAAAAAAACAAAAAAACATTATTTTTTTAAGATTTTTATTTATTTGTTTATTTATTTATTTATTTTTAGTTATTTATTATTTTAATTATTTATTTATTTAATTTATTTATTATTATTTGACAGATCACAAGTAAGCAGAGAGGCAGGCAGAGAGAGAGGGAGAAGCAGGCTCCTTGCCGAGCAGAGAGCCCAATGTGGGGCTCGATCCCAAGACTCTGAGATCATGACCTGAGCCGAAGGCAGAGGCTTAACCCACTTAGCCACCCAGGGCCCCCCCAAAAAAAACATTCTTTATAAAGAAATGAGTTAAAGTAGTTTTGAATGGTGCCATGTAAAATGGAGACATTTTGACAAGTAATGTGGAAGAGAATATGAGAGCACTCTAGGTAAAGATTGAGCATGAAGCAGCATGTGACTTGATTTTATCTATTTATATGTATATCTATAAATCTATTTATCTGATATATCAGTCCATCTATCTATTGAGTTAAAGAGTGCAGTAAATCTGAGATTAGAGGGAGCACTGGAGAATATTCCATTCCATTGATAAGAGTTGATAATTACATATATTTTTAGGTAGAAAATAGGTTGTTATAGTATGCTTTTGAGCAGATTGATAATAGGGGGATATTATAATTTAAGAATGTAATATGGGTTTCCAAAATTTTGAACATGATATTAAGAAATATATTTTACATTAAACCCAATCCCCTTACTTACGAAGAAGTTATTTCGTGAAATGTTACTTATCCTGACCATCTACAAAGAACTCTGATGTTTTCTCTCCTATTCTCTTACATTTATGTTCTGATTTGTTACAAAAATGTTAGTCTGCCTTCATTATATCTACTTCATAATGTGTCTCTGGAGTTTGAAAAATACTGCCATAGCAATAGTAACTATTGATAATATATAGGAAAGATTAACTTGAAGAGAGGCTAACGTGGGAGGATTAGCTATGGAATAATAAAGATGTTAAATTGTGGCGTGCTTTGATGTTATGAGGGAAATCATGAAATACAAGAAATAACATAAACATTAGAGAAGATATTTATATCTAAAACACTGACTACAGCTGAGGGACATAAATGGATTTGCTTGTGTGTGTTTTATATGTGTCTATTTGTCTTTCCATCTGTCTCTTGTCAGAGTGTAAGTTTCACTGTGGCAGAGACTTTATGATTCTTGTTCACTGCTCTGTCTCCAGTCACTACAAAGTTATCAGACACATAGTAAGTGCTGAAACAGTATTTGTTGAATGAACAAGACAACCATAAAAGATAACTAAAATATTGAAATAGCAAACATCATTAACCTAAAAACTCCCTTTACATTCATCAAGCCAAAGTGTCTTATGTGTTTTTTGTTTTATTTATTCTTCTACTAAAAATGGAGTAAAATATTGATTTCATTTGAGTAAATAAAAGTTTATTCATTCCCACTGTGATGAAAATATATTATGAAATTTGAAAAATATAAGCTGTTTTGTGATGACATAATCAACCTCAGGGACTCCACTTATGACCATGTAGATAATCAAGGAATTGCCTTGAAAAAATAAATATATTTATAAAGAGGCAGAAATATTATCTTATTTATTTTCATATCCTCCAAACCCAGCAATGTGACTGGCAATAAGGGATTAATAAATGCTTCAAATATGCAAGACTAATCTTTCACTTATTTTTTTCATATTGAACATATCTTACATGTATACTGTAGAGGACTAAAAAATCAAATTAGCAAGAAGAATAACCACCAGAGATAACAGCTAATATTGCTAACATAACACACATGCTTGTGTATATTAGTTTTATTTATTTTTAAAAACAGATATATTATTGTACATAGTTTATAGCCTTGTTTAAAGTCACTCAACCTCATCAATGTTACCCATTTCATAGGGTTATTATGGGGAGAAAATGGGAAAAATGCATGTATAGGACTTAATATAGTGCCTAGCATATAAAAGGAAATCAACAAATGTTAATAACTACTATTGAAATCATACTGTTTTATAATCTGTTTTATATTCACTTAATACATAATAAACATTTTCATGCCATTAAATATTATTATGCAATGTTATTTTAATAGCTTCAGCATATTCCATTATATATAATTATATTTTCACCCATACTACTTTGTTGGCCATTTAGATTGCCCTTTTCACTATTAAATTCATGCTTCAAAGAACATCCTAATAGATAACATGTTTACATACATGAAGCTTATTTGTTTATGATATATTTTTAGACTTTTTAATTAAAAATTAAGATATACATACCACTTTAAAAAGCAAGTGGTATTACAAGGTTTATATTGTTAGTAAAACTTATATTATTAGTAGTAATGTAAGTAACATTTTTAGTATAAAATCACAGGGTGGTGTCTTCTTTTCATCATTCTTAGTTCTGACTTCTTAAGTTCTTAAAACCATAGACAATTATGTTCATAACCATTGTTACCATATTCTAAATAATTTTTTCTCTCTCTCGCTTTTTTTCTTTTTGTTAACTAGAAATTAGTTACCTTCTAGAAGAAAAACTCAGAAATCTCCTTTCACTACCTTTCTTATCATCTCTTATGATCAATCAGTATTTAGTATCTACAGTGTAACTTTTATTCACAGTGGAGCCCTGTGTAGTACATGAAAATGTATTTCTTCTTCAAAATATCTTTAAAGTATAAAAAGTGTCTTTTAATATTTTTAGGAGTTTATTGTGCCTAATTGCATCATTTTTGCTTTACGTGAGTCACTTGCTAATACCCAAACTCTCTAACAAAACTGAAAGTTTTGTCTTAAGCTTCAGTTATTGTCTATTTTATATTCTACTCAGAAACATATTTTCTGAAACCATTTCTCCTTGGCATTTCTCTGGTAATTCTGTTTTGTAATTTATTTCCCTGTGTGTGCGTGTGTGTGTGTGCGCATTCACGCCAGGCTAAGTCCTAGATGCCATGCCTTACAATTTTCTGTTTTCTCTTTCATGTTTGTGGGTTACATTTTCTTTTCTTTTCTTTTAAGATTTTATTTATTTATTTGACAGACAGAGATCACAAGCAGACAGAGAGGCAGGCAGAGAGAGAGGGGGAAGTGGGCTCTCCGCCCACCAGAGAGCCGGATGCGGGACTTGATCCCAGGACTCTGGGATCATGACCCAAGCCGAAGGCAGAGTCTTAACCCACTGAGCCACCCAGGCGCCCCTGGGTCACATTTTCTAATTGATTGTAAATGGTAAACTGTTTTGAGATATTGCATGTCTGATATTACTTTATCCTCTATCTCAATTGATACTGTGGCTCAATAATGAATTTGAGATTAAAAAGCAGTCTGTTCTGAGAATTAGCACTTTGTTTCATTGTCTTCTAGCTCTTACTGAAAATCTCCAATCATTCTGATACCAACACAGTAGAATGTAACTGACCTTTCGCTTTAAAAACTGACCAAGAGGACCTTCATTAGTCAGTGTGGCTAATATTCATGTCTTTCTCAAGGACATGGGACCCATCCCTTTGAACATAATCATGGCAAGAGATAACATCCCTATCTTTCAGGATCTGTGGGAGGGTAGGAGTCTAACTTTCCAAAGTGCCAGATAGCAAACCCAGGTAGTGTCAATCATACAGATGGCATTCTCTTCCCAAGTCCTCCAGTTCTTTTTCATTAACTTACCCCAGCATTAAAAATATTGAATAAAATTTTCCTTGCAGTTTTTAATCAAGCCTATGTTTTTCCTTGGCAAAGCATTTTGAATCTCCATTTTATCCCTAGTATTCTTAATGTGTTATATTGTGACTGACTGTCCTTTCCCCCACACCCATTACCTGAGTACACTCTGGGACGTTTTGACCTACAAATTCATTTCTTTCAATTATAGGGATGTTTATTTTTAAAAATAATTCATTTAAGAATCTATTTCTTTTTGTTTTATTTTTTTCTGTTTATAAAATTTGTATTATTAGTTCTTGAACCTTGTAACTCGATCCTTTAATTTCCTTGTATTTTCTATAGCATGTCTATGGCTTTGTCTTTTTGTTTGGGTTCTGGGAAATCTTCCATTTTAATTTCCAAATCTTATAATAGATTTATTGCTGATATAACTTTCATTTAATTTCCAGAAAATTTTTTCCTCTGATTTTCATTTTGCTATTTAATATTACCTTTTAACTATAATATTTGATTCTCTTATCTAATGTAATAATTTGCTTGGTTCTGGGTTGTGGGTTTTCTGTTGTTCTTTTTCTTTGAATCTGACATTATATATTTCATCTGTGGCCTCCCTTCCCATATACTTATATATGTTTTGCCTAATAGAAGACTTCCTTGGATGCCTGGTGGTTAGTAGCAATCTTTTTATATTTAAGTAAGATATTAAAAGTTTACTGGACGGGTGCCTGGGTGTCTCAATCAGTTAAGCGTCTATCTTGGGCTCAGGCCATAATCTCAGGGTCCTGGGATTGAGCCCCACATTGGGCTCCCCACTGAGTGGGAAGCCTGCTTCTTTCTCTCCCTCTGCCCTTCCCACACTGCTCATACTCTCTCTCTCTCAGATAAAAAAATAAAATATTTTTTAGAAATGGGACTGGAAGCCCTATGAGTATGTGTGGAGGAGAGAGGGAATTGTCAATTTCTGAACATCATTATGTATGATTAGGTGGAGAATCCAGGAATGTAGTTGAGGAAGGCAGTACCCTGTAAAAATAAAAATAAAAATAAAAGCTTTAGTTATTGGGTTAGGAAAAAGATCTTGCTTGCATGTTACTCTGAGGGAAAAAAAAGTTCAAGAAATGGGTCTGGGTCTGAATTTTTAATATGAAAATTATTAGATAATTATTCTTTTTCAATAAGAAAGTACTTTCTTATTGTCCTCAACTGGGCCTGGTATCTCCCAGTACTGCCATTATGTTTTAATATCTCCAAATAAAACTTCCAACTTCTGTTTGGATGAGAGAGAACGAGTGACCAAGATTTAAGCAGTGAGAAGTCATCTTGGCGTCCACCTTAAAGTTTTCAACTAGTCTACTGGTTATTCGCCCACGCTGTCCCTCTCCTTCAGGGGACCCATTATGTCCCCTTCATGAGACATTAATCACAACCCTGGAGGAAACTGAGTTGGTTTTTATTGCCCTACTTCTCCACAGGCTCCTGCTACCTTCAATACGCTAGGTTTTTCTTACCTAGCTATTCCACCTTTAAGTATAATTATTTGCATGCAGGACACATAAGGTAATCGGTACTTACAAGTTTCTCTGCCTTGCAAGAAATGTGTTTAAGGATCTGAGAAATGGCATTCAGTGCACCCCAGTTATGCCAATGGGAATGTGAATTCCATGAAAGTTGGAGCCTGATGCCATTCACTTTTATAATGACTTCAGTACCATTTGTAATGGCCTGGGCATATATACACACCACAAGACTATAGCAGGAGTAGAATACTTAAAAGAACGCATGACCAGCATTATTTTCAGAGTAGATGAGTAAATAAAATCATTCCATAATATGACATTTTTCCCAGTATTATTATTTCTCTGAATGTAAGGTTGCAACCACTTTGAAAAGAATGTCCACAGGAAGGCATGATCGCCTTCAGTTCTAAAATGTATAAAGTGCTTTAGGACCATTAAGAATTGAATTCCAGTGAAATGAACTGAAGGGAAACCGACAAAGTTTCCACTTCATATCCTGCTTAACTTCAGTTATTTTTCCCAAATGGGGAACAACTGCCTTGAACATCTAAATATTTTCTCCTGAGAGTTAGAAGTTCTTACACTTGTAGGAAAACAAAACAAAACAAAAACAAAAAACCTCACTCCGATACCATTTAGAAAGAAATCAGAACAAAAATAAGTACCTACAAACATAAGAAGCAAACTTATGGAGTAGTCTAAGGTGTTATGAGTTTACATACTGATTTATTCATTTGTTTGTTTCATTTTTTAAGAAAATATTATTTAACTTGCTTCACCTGCAAACGTGGTATTTGAATGTGACAGCCCATGTGTTTTCTTAAAATATATATTAGTTTGCTATAGTGAATCATAAGCTGTTCTTTTTTTTGGGTTAAAATAATCTCATAGATCTCATATTCTAATAAACAAGATGAAATCATCTAATGAACAAGATGAAAACAAGATAGCATAAGGTATCAGTAAGATCTAGGAAGAAAAGAAAAATGTGCTACTGTTGTGGAGACAGGGAGAGCTAAGGTAGATTGAATCATCAAAGAAAGTCTCCCTGAGGAGGTGACATTTGAGCTGAGATACGATGATGAGGAGAAGCCTCGTAGTAAAAATCTTCATGGTAGGAAAATGCAAGAAGACCAGGTAGCGTGAGGGGACTGTGTCTGCTGGGAGAAGAGGTGTAGATGAGGAGAGGATGTTAGGGTAGAAAATAAAGAGCAACTATCCTTCTACAACCCCCACCCCTCAAAATTAATCAAGAGAAAGGAAGACAGACGGGGATGAAACAGGGCAGTAACCAAAGAGAATCAGTGAAAACAGGTGGTCACAGAGAATCTGCGGAGGTTAAAGTACAACTGGCTGGAAATTGAGACCAGGGTTAAGTCTGTGAAATGATGGACCTCGGCATCGGCATCGATCAGCACAGGCTGCTGCGGTTACAAATAAAAATTTTAGTCATGCTGACCTGTGCGCTGTGTGACCAGAGGCAAGTTCTCTATGGAAGACTGAGTTTGCTCATATGTGAAGTGGGAAGAACAGTATCTATGTGATACGGTTATGACAATGCAAATTTAAAAAAGAATGCCCTCAAAATGTGTAACATCTTGCCCGGCTGGTACTAAAAGTATGATAAATGCTGTATGGGCTCTATCACTATTATCCAAATGTGATAAATAAAATTTAAGTAAGACAGATACTTTTTGTTCCGTTTTCTGTCTTTGAAAATCACATGAAGCTGAAGGCTATGTAACTTAATCCTGCTTTGAAAGGGATTTATAGTTATTTACTTATTTTTGTGTTCATTGTTTTTCATTTTTTTACTTCGTGAAATCCGATTACTTTTGTAATCTCCTGTTCTACAACCACTTTGCAGCAATTTTATGTGCAAGGTCCTGTGTGGATTTATTCTAATTTGACCAGATTGTACTTGGAAGGCCGCAAAATGCTGCAAGATCCCAATACCAGTTTTATCCCTCCTGTGGGCATTGGCCAACATGACAGTTCTTTGCTTCATGGTCACACCTACTGCTTCCCCTCTCTGCCTCCCAAGTCCCTCAGCTGTAAGAATTACAATCCCTGTCTGTTTCGACCTGCAAATCCTTTCTAATTTTTTGCTGGCTTTGTGCTCAGGTGAGGATGTAACACTGCTACCCACTCCTATTAGAATAGAAGTGAGGCCTCCAGAGAATGACACACTCCAGAGCAGAAATGCACAGACCAAGAAAACAAAGAGTTCTTGTGAATGGAGCCTGAGTCTAATCAAATGTTGGTAAAATCCTTCTATAACCTCTTCTCTGATGAGTGAATTTTGCACAGCTTAACCCCATGTTCCCTGATCACTTTATGTATGTCTTTGCTTTCTGCAACATAATTACTGGAAAATTTCAAATCTTTAATTGGACTTAATTGGATTTTTTTTTAACATTTCTATGTGATTTTTAAAAAGTATATTTGTTTATTCTACACATCCTAAAAGAACCTTTGTTAAGAACAAAGCCAGTACATTTAGGAAAATTTCAGTTATTATATTCATCCATTAAATTTCCCAACATATAATTGGATAATGCCTTCTATAATTCACACCCCCCAAGTGAATGGGGGGGGTGATATTTCATTTACCAGGTATTATTTTCTGTTATTAAACAGAATAGAATAAAACTCCTTCTGTTTGCATTTAAACTTAGTACTTCATATCTTTTTCAAACCGGTCTTAATTAAATCTAAGAACCCCCTGCAATGAATGGCTTCCTTGTTCCATATGAATACTTACTCATTAAAACTGAAAAAAAAATGAAGGTGATAACATTTCCTTACTGATATTTATGTTTTTTTTTATAAAAAACAAATTAGAATTCTGCAGATATAATGTCTCATTTAGCATTCTGCCTGTCCATTTGGAAAAATGCAATATTGTCACTAATTATATTTGACAGTTGGAAAAATAGTGAGTCATCTGAGACAGTGTATATTAAAATACTGCTGAGTTTCATGCATTTATATTTCTATGGATTTCCATAAGATTTTCTTACAGGTTACATTTTAAACAATAATTTCATGGTGGTGCAAGAATGATAATAAAAAAGGAATAAAGTTGGGGAACATTAAAATTATAAATAAACTTCATATGTAAAATGGCATCTTTCATTTCACCTACATATTTATGATAAATAGCTATTTCTAAAAATATTAAATTTTTCTCAGGATAGGCAAAGTTAAATTGTGTTAAAATTTTAATAAAATCCAATTATTACAAAATGCGACTTTTAAAATAAAATGGCTTAAATGGACATAAAGATAGTATTTGAGTCTAAATCCAACATAACATTCAACTTCTTGTTTTTATTAGTTTATATTTCATGGAAATATTTTTTAAAAGACTATACTTAGAACTTTCATGTTGTCACTTACATCAAGCTTAATCATTTTCCAAAATTAAAATTATATCAGCAACTCCTACTTTTCAGATTTTCAACACTGCTTAATAAAAAGATCTAAAACAAAATAACAGAGGGACTAGACCTGGGTTCTATTTCTGCTGAAAGAGGATTGCACTTGGGCAATTAACATGTAAATAAAGAATAGATCTGGTGAGATTATAATTCAAAAATTCCAGCTTAGTCTGCTCCTAACATAGCAATGTTTTTAATCAAAACCTGTAATAGAAAGTCCTATTTTCTTCTTCCCTGTACCCTATCCTCTTTTGTAAAAATACAGTCTCCATAGTTACTTCGTGATAATCAGTACAACCAATTCATCAGAGCACATTGCAAAGCATCTTGTGCATTTACAATGGTGTAATTTAAGTATGTATAAAAAAGGAATTTTTATTATTTTATCTGCCAAGATATTATTATTACAATTCCTTTTACTTAACCATATCATGACTAACATGGAGCATTAAAATATTCTTGCAAAAGATTTGACTTCTTAATAAAATCTAGTTGCCTCACAAACATCCAAGGTTTGCCAGATTTTTAAAAGTACAGGGAAATTGTCTTTGATGGTGTATGAGAACCCACTGATACCAACACGTCATGATTTTTTTCTCTTTTTGGAGATTCATGGATTCAATGGACTGGGATTATTCTTGGATAAATTATGTAATGACCCGGTACCCTTTGCAATATATCCTTTTTCTATCGTTGGTGTGGAAGATATAGCAGACGATGGCTTGGGTGACTTTGTTGAAGTTCTCTGATATGGTTATGTTGTGCTTAAAGATTCTATGCAATAAATCTCATATTATTATAAGTCCATCATTAATGAGTTATTCAAGTATGAGATTTATTTACTGAAATTAAGAAGATTCTTGTTCTCCAATGTTCCAAATGTGGTAGAGGAGGAGTTGTGTCTGAATGTCAGAGAGGCCCTGAGATCACAAATTGAAGTGAGAAGATACCTATAAGAGCTGTGTTGCATGGTATGCGGGACACGTTCTGCCATTTTCATCCTTTGCCAAATGTGAAGATTCCACAACATCTCAGGAATCAACTTGCCAGAATATTTGAAAACTCCCTACTTTAGGCAGAAGGACAAGTAATCATGTGGGTAAAACTAGCACTGGAAAATGAAATAAATGATCAATGAAATTCATATTGCGATCTGTCTCATTATTTGCAGAGGATCGAATATGGTATTGTCTGGAGGTAATGGGGGGATCCTCTATATTTTTGTAGCTAGGATTGTTAACTATGGAACTGAGGAGACAAGGGAAAAAATCTTTCATTTCTTCCACTGCTGGAGATTCCTATAGCTGAGGTTTTCTTGTCAGTGGTGAGACATTTGCTCCAGTCAGATGTGATTCTGTCATTGCATATGACAGAAAAATAGAAAGAGTGTGGCAGGGGGAGGCAAGCAAAAGTCAAACAAAACAAAGCTCAGACACATAACAAACTGCCAGCTCAACACTGAAGGATCTACTTCTCATCCTTGCTCATAATTTCTCTCACTGAATATCTCTGGCTCAGTAAATTGTAGTTTGTCCAGTGCTCTGGGGATTTATAAATGGCTCTGATGAACATTACCTTGGATACAGACCCTCACAAAATCAATCCTATGATACCCCAGTATTAATTAGATCCCTCATTTCTTAGAAACTGAAAATCTTGCCACCTACTCATATGCTTTCAAAAGAATATCAATACGGCCTAAATCAACATCAGGGTTTGCATTCTAAGTCTTAAATATAGACTTCAACCTTTTACTGTCTGCAAACCTCTTCTTGTTATTTACTGTTGAAGGAAGTGACAATCCTGACAGAATGATTGACCTGCAGTTTTTCAAGGTAGTAAAGTAGTAGAAGCATAGATCCAATAGACAGAGCTTAAATTTTCACATCAGTTTCTGAATATATTACATAACCATCTTATTGGCGCTCCCCATGCTCTGCAATGTAGGGGCTTTTTGTTAAGGTTTTTTTATTTAGTTTTCATCAAAATTAGGGATTTCTATCCTAAAATGTATACCAAAACAGTATTCCTATACAGATGAGAGAATAGAGGGAGATATTTGAAAATATTCCTTATATGACTGAGAGAAGACTCACAGTTGCCCTCCTTGCTTATGTATGACAAAGTTAAACACAGATCCTCCAGATTCCTATCTCTTGCCCTGTAAATGATTAGCTGAACTGTTCGTACTTGCTGACCAATCTGGACACAATATCAGACTTTATTTAGTTTTAACTCTCACCTTCCACCAGGCCCCTGATCACCCCTTACCCCTGCACTGACCCTATGCCAAGATAAAGCCCCCTGCTTTAGGTAGCCTCCTGAGAATCAACTGACCCCTGGAGAAACATTTTCCGATGATCTATCGATATATAGCTGGCTCTTTCTAGACATATTTATTCCTCTCTACAAAAGGAAATTCCTTTTGGGGCACCTGGGTGGCTCAGTGGATTAAGCCGCTGCCTTCAGCTCAGGTCATGATCTCAGGGTCCTGGGATCCAGCCCAGCATCAGGCTCTTTGCTCAGTGGGGAGCCTGCCTATTTCTCTCTCTGCCTGCCCCTCTGCCTACTTGTGATCTTTCTTTATCAAATAAATAAATAAAATCTTTAAAAAAAAAAACAAAGGAAATTCCTTTCTACTTAAACTAAGTTCTCGTCTCCTGACTACAAGGGTCCCCTTCTTATTACACCAATTCTTTCAAGTAAAGTCTGCTACCAAAGTTTAGTCTCGTTTTAATTTGACAAAACATACGTCAGATCACATCACTCCTCTGCTCAAAATTCCCTCTTTCATTCAGAGTCAAACCAAAGACTTTACAATGGTCAAAATGTGAACATTTCTAAGCAGGATATATAAAGCTTCAGAAAACCCAACTGGACAAAATATAGAGGTTTTTTGTTTGTTTTTTCCACTTTGAGATTCTATATCACGTTTTGAATTTCTATTATCACTTATTTTGCTTATAGTCAGTGGAGCTTTTGAACTATATATTTTTTTTAATTTTTCCCTTAGGACAGATGACATATGAGAGGTTTAGTCAAATGAATTATTCTTTCTTGATTTATATTTTTCTTTACTTCATTGAAGACTTCCTGGCCATTTTGATGGACCTCTCAAATGTTCACACATTCCTGTAAAATCTAACAGATTTCTAAACTCATGATGTTTGTTTCTGAAGCTAATTTGAAACTGTGTAAGTTGGTATATTTCATTATGTTGCAATAGATATTAATGGTTAGAACTATTATTACAAAGGGAAATATATGTCTCCTTGATCGAAGACAGAACTACAACTTAAAAAAAAAAAGACTCCTGAAACTCACTCACATACACACACACACACACACACACACACACACACAAAGAAAGAAAGAAAGAAAAAGAAAAAAAGAGAGTATTAATTAAGACCACAGGTGACTCCAGAGTCTTGTTAATTATTTCAAAAAGTAGTATATTAATACCAATCTATGCAGAGAAATGGCTTGCTATTTTATCTCACATTTATCAGGAAACAGAAAAACACTTCAAAAAGATAGGGCCTAAATTATTTCTAATGTAAGCCTTACAAATGAGAAAAAATTATATTTTCAATGATGTTTGTGGCCATATGTAATCTACATTTTATACATAGGCTATATATGTGATATACTGTTTGTCAACCTGAAAATAAAGAGCTACAATTGGAGGCAAATGAGCTGTTATTTGGGAGTAAAGAATTACAATTTGGGGAGCACAGATACCCAAAAAGTGCTCCTGCTTCTAGGGTAAAAGCAAGGAGGTTTTATGAGGAAAGGAAGTTGTGGGGTCATTACTTGAGTTAAACATAACAAAAAGTTTTCTGTGGGTATTTTAACAAGCTAAGCTACTCTGTATTATACATTGATTGGCTACTGATTCTAATCTCAGAAAGTTCACAACCATCAGACTCGTGCTCAGGATGTCCATTCTTTTAAAGCTGCAACAATTGCTTCAAACAATTGTTGATTTACCTAGTCCAAAAGTTTTGGCACATTCAAAGAAGAGCACATAAAACAGCTTCTCTACATAGTCGGTTCTCCAACTGTTATCTTAAAATGGCTCCAGGTATCTCAGTTTTTCACATGCGATTCTATTCATGTGATTTTTATAATTAAGTTCACAGAAATTTTTGACAAGAAGCAAATCTCTAGTGGTGGACATTGAGGATAGTGAATTGATTGCTTTGTCATCTAGCCTAACACTAGGCACCAAAATGTTACCTAAGCTAAGGAGGTTAAAGAATAGGGAGAAGCAAACCGTATCTTCTGGTATTTTCCAAATGAAGTTTGTGTAAGTATCACATGTTAATAATGGAAATTCTAGTGCATGCTAGAAGTTCTAGAAGGCTTAAGGTCTAAAATGGCTCTTGGAATCTGCATTTTTAACACCCAGGTTATCCTGATGCGGGGATCTATAAGATCTACCTACAGACCTTACTGAACACATTTCTGAAAAATAATGGCTTAGCAGGTGCTTTGAAAGAAACTATTAATTTCATATACATTCAAAATTACCCCCTATAACTCTAGTTGGCAAAATGGTCCTGTTGAAATTGCCAATGGAATTTTATCTCAGAAAACAGGTCTTCTAGTTAAAGCAGGTAGTGCTTAAGTGACACCCTAGGAAATTTAGCTAGCCATATTCACTGCAGTGCATTGAATGGTGACGTCCGGAATTTATGTCTATATCCTAAGTTCCAGAACTTGTGACTGTCACCTTATGTGGTTAAAAAAAAATTCTGTGAGTGGAATTAAGCATTTCAAAATGAAATTATCCTGGACAAGCCAAATGGGCCCTATATCCAGTGACAGGTGTTTTAATGAAAGAAAAGGAGACGACACAAATACATGGGAAAGACTATGTGAACACAGAGTCAGATTAGAGTTATACAGCCACAGGCCAAGGAATGCCTGAAGCCATTGGAACCTGGAAAGGGGAAGGAAAAAGCCCCCCACAAAGCCTTCAGAGGGAGCACAGGCTTGCCAAAAAATAGCTTGATTTTGGACTTCTGGCCTCAAGAACTATAAGAGAATGAATTTCCGTTGAAAGTTACCCAGTTTATGGTAATTTGAATGGTAGCCTTAGGAAACTAATATGTGTGCAATGTGAAACATCTTGTTTGTAGGACTCTACAATGGTGCCATTCACTAGAAACATATTACCACTTTCTTATCCATATCTATTATGTTATTCTTCACTTAATTGCTTCTACACAATATCTAATGCAACTAAAGGGAGTAGGCATTTTACAAGCTGACCTGACTAGACATACCATTCCATGCATGATAAAGAAAAAGGGAAAATTAAAATGTAAGACATACAGATAAAGATGACATATGAAACTGGATCAGAAATATTTCTCTTGTGATAGCAAATTAAATATAGAGGAAAGCATCAAAAAGCATAAAAGAGAAATATCTAATACCTAAACCTAAATAAATGGGGAGTAATTTTTAAGGAAGATTATGACATAACTCTCTGACCCAGCTCACACAAAAGCAGTAAAAATGATTTCTTAACATCTAAAATCTTCTCAGCAATTCTATTAACCTCCAGAGAAGCATACAACTGGGCATCCTTATGTTTTTCATTCGGGAATGAAAAGTGGTAGAGATTTCTTCTGGGAGAGACAGATAGAATGGGGAAAGAAGAAACTTTACTTAGAGCCCAAATTTCCATTGACTGATGAATAATAAAGAAGATGTGCTATATATGTACAATGGAATGTTACTGAGCCATCAAAAAGAATGAAATCTTGTCATTTGCAACAATGTTGTTGGAGCCAGAGTGTGATATGCTAAGAGAAACAAGTCACTCAGAGAAAGACAATACCACATGATTTCACTCATATGTGGAATTTAAGAAACAAATTGGGTGAACACTGGGGAATGGGGGGAAAGAGAGGGAGAAAACCATAAGAGACTCTTAACTACAGAGAATAAACCGAGGGTTGTTGGAGGAGAGGTGGGAGCAGAGTGGATGGTGGGTATTAAGGAGGGCACTTGCTGGGATGAGCACTGAGTATTGTATGTAAGTGGTGAATCACTAAATTCTATTCCTGAAACCAATATTACACTATATATTGATTGATTAGAATATAAATGAAAACCTGAAACAAACAAACAAACAAACAAAAACATTATGATTTCCAAGATTAAAGGCCACCTTGGGGAATTTTTTTTTTTCTTAAGCCTAAGGATCCCTTGCAGTAGCATGCAATACAGCCACAGGAAGTAAACTTGTACCCACTGCATTTGACACACAAATAAAGAGGCCAGGTCATCCAACCAAGACCTTATGTGGGCCTTTGATAGTTTCCTCCCACCATCTCAGACAAATGTACTCAGAAGAAAACAAAACAATTCAAAATGCAGATAAAAAAAGTCAAGGAACATTCACTGGAACAAAGACTGTGATCTTTGAACCAGTATACATGTCCCTAAACTCACGCTCTCCAAATTTCCAACAGACATATAGACACAGATAGTTTTAAGGACAGATTCTCAAATTCTTCAAGCACTCATTCACAAAATGGTCTGCCTTAGAATAGTTTATTATCTAGGTATAATATTGGTTTTCTTTTCCTCTTCAGCTCTACCCCACCAAGAAAAAATTATCATAAATCTTATTGTAGTGCATTGTCCTGGGGCCTAAAATTTCCTAGGATGTCAAAGTGGTCATTGTAATCATGGATGATAGTGAGGAACTCCTAATCAAGTATCCATAAACTCTATCTTTAATCCAATTTTTTGGAAACAATTTACAGAAAATGCATCAGATAAAAAAATATCAAAAATCATTGTATTGGGTTAGAGAAGGTGGCTTTAGGTAAAAGAATAGCAGATAGAATAAATATCATTTGATGGAATTCATTCAATTTTTTAAACACTCTTGTAAAATTGAGAAAAGAACTGGATCTAAGGACTGGATACCATATGTTCTTGCAAATCAAATTATTTCAAATCCTTTGCCTCCCAAAAAATTGCAGGGAGGACAGTTATGTTTCTACCAAGATAGAATAGTTCCATTTCTTCCAGATTCTCTTAGTTCCAGAACTAAAAAATTATGGAAATCATGCATCACATAAGCATGGGAAGACCCTAGAAGGTGGAAAGAAGAGGAGCTGCCTAATGTCCTCAGAACCTGAGCTGACACTGTTGAGTACTTAGGGTTTCCTCATTGCTTTCTCCATATGCTAGACAGGGTGCTGCAGGATCCTCCAGCTAACACCACCACCAGGCTCAGATCAAAAAACCTCCAAGGAAAACATGTTCACCCTGGTCAGAGGAACAGGGAAATTAGGACCTTACAACAAAACATTTAAAAAACATTTTTTAAGATGTTATTTATTTACTTATTTGTTTAAGAGAAAGAGAAAGAGGGAGTGGGTTGGAGGGAGAGAAGAAGGGGAGGGACAAGAAGACTCCAGATTTAGCACAGACTGATGTGGGGCTTAATATCACAACCCTGAGATCATGACTTGAGCCAAAATCAAGAGTCCGATGCTTACCTGATTGAGCCACCCAGGCATCCCACAACAAAACATTTTTAGTAATACACACCTTACCCCTTTAATGGAAAAACCTTACCACCATAAACATGCTTTCAGTTGAATAATGCAGGGAGCTGATTCCCCACCCCTACCTCTGGCTCCTTACCCAGTTCCTCCCACTGATGGGCAAAGACTGAGCAAGAAGTTGATCTTTCATCTTCTATCTGGCAGAAATAGGCAGTGCTCAGAGTTTTATCCCAATATCAGTGGCATCAATCAACAGAAGAAATGTAACTTGCTAAGATGATGCAAGGTGGGGCTGCTAATCACCAATATGCTTCACCCCATCCCCAGTATCTGCAGGTCCAGGGGAGCCTCCAGTTCACCAGATGTTACCAAGACTGAGCAAGGTGTTGCAAACCGGGGCTGGTAGGCAGCCCTTGTCCTGCCACCCCTGACACCAGTGAAGGCCAGTGGGGCAATGGACCCCCACATCTCCCTAGCAGAACTCAGGTGGAGGAAGAGGGAGGTAGGACTGGGTGGCACTGTGCTTCTCCCTCTTCCCTTGGCTGGTATCAGCAAAACCAACCTTCCTACACACCCTGTAGCAGCAAAGCAATAAGAGTTTCTTGTTTGTTTACCTTTGTTTATCAAGTCAAGGCTCAAAAAGGACCTGATCTTAAGCCACCCCCAGTCCTCACTCCCAGGAAACAATGAGGTGGTACAGGTCAGACACAGGAGCTAAATTTCTAAGCCACCCTTCTGCAGCAAGGCAGCATGAGTCAGTGAGCTAAACATCCATGCCCACCCAGCTCTTAGGCTACACTGCAAAGTAGGACCACTTGCTAGGAAAAAAAAAAAAAAAAAAAAAAAAAGAATAGAATCTAGTCTCAGAATGTAATGTCCAAAACACACAGAAAACAATGGAAAAATCACTCTTCATACCAAGAACCAAGAAAGTCGCAACACAAATGAGAAAAGACAGTCAGTGAACAGAGGCCAACACAGAGATGAATCAGATATTGAAATTAACAAAGATTTTAAAGCACCCATCATAAAAATGCTTCCACAAGCAATTAAGAATTCTCTGGAAACAAAGATAGTGAAGAAAAATCTAACCCAGCTGTCAGCTGATAAATTATTAAAAGTAATTTTTGATGATAGATCATTATATGATTTTTGGTACATAGATCATTATGTGATTTTTGGATGGAGTTCAGATAAATAAGTTACACTTCTATAATAAAATTTATTCCATTCCCATCTATTTGTTTATGTGAACAGATTTCCTCAGAGCTTACACATTGGGAAAAAGGAATAGAATTGTTGCTAAATCATTTCTCATTTGTGTATTGAAAAAGGTTCTTTTTCACATAATTAAGCTAATTAGGAGAAAAATGCATCTCACATCTTACTAGAAGGTTCAATTACAGAATTATTTATTGCTTATGTTTAATAATCATTTGTCAAATTTTATAATGTATTGTTTTGATCAGTTGTATACTAATATATTTTAGAATAAAAATTCAAACCAAAACAACTTTCAGCATATAGGTAAAGAGATCATTTCAATTCATCAGCATACTCTTATAAAGAAGTATGATAGAGTTAAAAAATAAACTTTTTCAAGCTTATCAATGAATTTCTATATATTACTTTGGAAACCAAGTTCAAAAAACATGAAGAAAATGATAACTTTTCAAAATTCTTAGAAGAACATGAGAATAAGATTCATTAGAACTGGTCGTTACTTCATAAGTAAAAAGAAAAGGCTTAGAAACTGAGGTCCTCCTGTGTAAACCTACTTCGTTGAAGAAGGGAAAGAAGGAGAGAAGGAAGGAAGGGAGGGAGAAATACACAAGAAGGAGGTAGGAAGGAAAGTAATTTCAACCATTTATATAGTGTGAAACAGGTGCAAAGTGTTATTCTATGATACCATATAATCACCAATGTAAGTCTATTAGGTAAGTTCCATCATAATCATCATTTTAAACATTAGAAAACTGGGGCACAGCCTTAATTCGTATGATGTTAGTAGTGGAGCTGGTTTCAAACTTTGGCTATTTGCCTCTAAAATCTGTACTCAGAATCACTGTTGTATGCACAGGGATTCAGAACAAGAAAGACAACCGAGATTACATGCTAGTGGGGAATACATAATAAACAGATAAATCCAGTATATGATGGTAGGTAGTGATAAGTATCAGAAAGAAAAATAAAGTAGAAGATTGTGTTAGAGAGTAAGTAGCTGAAACAAAGCGATATTTTGATGGTGGATCACAAAAAAACCTTTTGCATTTTAAACCAGAAGGATCTCAAGCAAGCCTCATGAAGATCTATAGAGAAAAGTGATTTTAAATGTTTTCAATCCTTTCAAAAACTTTAAGACAGTGCAGGAAAAAGAATTTATATCACAGGTGTTCCATTTTGGGCTTCTGTTCTGGGAATCTCACTTCCATTTCAACCCTTTAATCAAGCTACTGTTTTTGAAACAATTCAATGATATCCCAAATATTTGGTGCACTCAACAGTCTTCATATTATGTTTATGTATCAGCAACATAGAAAAATATTTTCATATCTCTCATTCAGTAGAAAAAGGCAGAAAGAAGAGAAACAGCTTTGATAACCATTTGGAAAGGTGACATAGAATTCAAACCTAAATTTAGAATTTCCATTTTTGTATTGATCATTTTAATCATTTTACAATTAAATTCTGAAAATGAACTGCACAAAATATCTGAAAGATAAGTGTACTATGAGTCATAATTTTTGTGACTATGTGTTGTTTATTTTCTCAGGGTGTTTTGCTGTTCCCGAGTTTCTATAATATTAAATTGGTTTTAAAAACAATTTTGTGGGATGCCTGGGTGGCTCAGTCAGTTAAGCGGTTGCCTTCAGCTCGGGTCATGATCCCAGGGTCCTGGGATCGAGTCCCACATCGGGCTTCTTGCTCTGCAGGGAGCCGGCTTCTCCCTCTGCCTCTGTGTGCCACTTTGCCTGCCTGTACTCTATCTCTCTGACAAATAAATAAATAAAATCTTTAAAAAAAAAAAACAAAAAACCAATTTTGTAATTTTTTAAAAACTATTTTGTAATTTTTGTATGTTTTGTAAGTTTGTAAGTTTTGGACTCCTGGACTCTTGAAAATACATTCACCAGTATTATTCATAATAAAAACAGGATAATAAGTCAAAAAGCTTTTAGAAAGATAGTATTTTTTCTGTGAATCTGTTCTATAATTAATAAAGTGATTGTGTACAATTCGTTCTTGTTAGTTGTTACTGAACTATAAATAACATAGCTTAATCTATAATTGGCTTTATATGTGCTTTACTATAAAGCCTTGAAGGGCTGTAATATGAAACACGCGAGTTGAGGGCTTCCAAAAAATTAAGAGATTCACAGCAGCAAAATGATTTTCATTTATTTATTTTGATTTTTTTTAGACATCTCTCTTTTACCCATTCATTTAAAAATATTAAAAACAACAATAGGAGTATTACCAGCTAATACCAGTCTAAGAATTTAATACTTGTTAATTTATTTACCCCCTACAAAGGCTTTGTTTTACACATATAGGTTTGACTGAAATGAATAGAGTGAATATTTTCCACCCACATAGGAGTTGTAGATGCTAGACATCTTAGCTCTCAGACTCTCCAGGAGACCCTGAATGAGTCATTGTTTTCAAAGATCTGAGCTTCCTGAGGGCAATAAATCAAGCTTTCTTAAAGAAGGGACAAAAGCACACAATTAACGTAAAAGAGGAGTGTGACCTTTGAGAGACAATTCATCAGAGATGAGAAGGACAGGGGCATAGGTCTCCCAGGTGACAAAACGTGGACACTCTTGGATAATTTGCAATGGAAGTGGCAAACCCTGTTAGTTGGAGTCTGCTTGTGCACCTAGGATGGGCAGGCCATTAACTATTGCAATCTTAGCACCACTGCCCCTGACCACCATTCCTCAAAGGTCCACGTGGCTGAGCACATTTGTCCTTGTGAGTAATTTTAGAATTATTTTTGTGGGAGTTGCTAGTCAATATTTCTTTTCAGTGAATTTGGGGATTTTCAAATAACTATTTTTGGATGTTACTTCTTTTAATTGAATCTTATTTTTTTTCTTTCATGTCCTCATTTTTAAATGTATCTTTTAAACATATTCTAGGACAAATTTTAGTGTCTTGACCTCATGATGTGAAATGACTCTTGAATTTTTTTTTGTCCTATTGATTCACATTTTGATTTTATCTTCATTTAGAATGCTCCGTGTTGAAGAATTTTGATTTTTTTTTCTTTTTTAAAATGAGTTTTGAAGTCATCAAAGTTGCAGTTTATTTGGGGTCTTACATTTCTGCTTTAAAGAATGTCCTCAGAGGTACAAAGTCAATGCTGACTCAGCTCTTTGGTTTGTAAAAGCGTGTAATTTCTTGTAAAGTTTGCAAAGACATGTCATTGGAGATGGTGGATTATGTCCAGTCTTGGATTTGTTTCTTTAGAAAAATCTTAATTTTTATTTCTTTAAGGACACTTTTGAGTTTTATCCAAATTCATGCCAATAAAGGGATTACCAGAGGGTAACTGCTATGAAAGAGGCATAATAGAGGTTTGCATTAACAGTTTAGCAGTGGATATATAACAAAATAGCCTAATAATTTGTGTCACTTGGATTTATTTCCATGTGCATTAGTCTTAAAATTTATTTCAAGTTTTTATTGAGACTAAAAAACAAATCCATAGAGCAGGTTCACAGTTTTCTTGTGATAAAAGTATCCAAAAATGAGAAACCAGGATATAATGTTCTAAAGTAACTAGCTAAAGTCACGAGAGTTAATGAAGTACACCAAATACCGCCTCAGACTGTCATCTTCTCATTCTCCATATAGAATGATTCATTTGCCTCCTCACCAATGCTTCAACATAATTATGAATGTATGATGGTGAACATTTGCTTTAGCATACAGATGACAAAATACACCAGCTCCATACTGATCCCTGAATTTGTTTTGTAGTTTTCACATGTAAATCACTATTATCTGAGGATTAAAAAACAAAACAAAGCAAAACCAGAAGTTCAGTTTCTATCTCCCAGGCATGTTTTAACAATGATTGTTAAAAAAAAAAAATTAAAAACGTTATAAAAAATGAAATTGGTTATATATGTGGTAGTTTGAGTAAATGACCTCCCAACATGCCAGCATTCTAATCCTTGGACTGGTGAATATACTTATTTATATGCAAAAGGGATGCTGTAGAACTGATTGTGTTAAAGGATTTGGGGATGGAAAGATTATACTGGATTATCTATGGGAATCACAGGGTCCTGTTAGTTCCTCCTACAGAAGAGGCAAAGATGATATAATGATGGAAGGAGAGGTTGAACTTATGTGTTTTGAATCTGGAGGAAGGGGTCACAAGACAAGAAATATAGGTAGCCAGTAGAAGCTGAACAAAGCAGGGAAAGAGATTTCTTTCATCAAAACCTCTATGAAGGAAACAGCCATGACAAACCCTTGACGTTAGCCTCCTGAAAATTATTTCAGATCTCTTAACGCCATGACAGTGAAAGAGTTCATTTATGTTGATTTCATCTATTTAGTTTGTGGTAATTTGTTACAGCAATAATACAAAGAGAACAATTTCAAAAGTAAAATATCATTTGATAATGGCAAAGGCAAAGGTTGGTTCTTTTGAGAAGGTCCTGAGAATACAAATTGGAGGATACAGAGAATTCTAACAGAGGGATTACATCATGTGAACTTATCATCAAATTCTTAAACCTAAATAAAATGATAGAAAGGAATTAAAAAAAGGATTAGTATAAAACCAAAGGGACAAAATGAATAAGAACAGATGGAAGATCAGAAATATAATGTGGAAAATGAAAAGCCAAAGATGAGTGATAATCAGCTTAGTAACCTGGGAAAGTTAAAATGCAAGAGAGGGTGTTCATACTCAGGCACAGAGTAGAACCAGTGTCTGGAAATGCCTTCCCATCTTAAGAAACTAAAAAAACCCTAACAAAATATAGGCACAACAGGCAGCACAGGATGGCAGGAGTTCTGTTCTGGTGGAGATGATGCTTTGAGGTCATGACATATTATAAGTCCTCTAGAAGTACTTCTAAACTTCCCCACTCTAATACTTTGCTCTATAGTGTGTCCTGCATTAGACAGTAAAAATTGGAGGGCATTTTGTTGTTTATCTTTGTAAGCCTATGACTATATCTACACAACATAGGCACTAAATGCATTTTTTCAATTTTAAATTAGGGTAAAATATACATAACAGAAAATTTACCACCTTAACCATTTTTAAGTATATGGTTCAGTAGCATAAAATACATTCATAATGTTGTATAAGCATCTTTGCCATTCATCTCCAGAATTTATCATATCTTGTAAAACTGAAACTATATTCATTAAACACTAACTTTCCCTTTACCACTTTCTCACAGCCCCTGAAAACCACAATTCTATCTATCTATATTATTTTGGCTACTCTATGTACTTCATATAAATAGAGTAATAGAATATTTACCTTTTTGTGACTTCCTTATTCACTTACCATAATGTCCTCAAGGGTCATTGTTGTTACAGCATATATCAGAATTTCCTTCCATTTTAAGGCTGAATCATATTTCGTTTATGTATATACCACATTTTACTTATCCAATCTTCTGTCCTTACTTGCTTTCACATTTTAGCAATTGTAAATAATGCTATTATTGCTACTATGAACATCAGTGTCCAAATAACTCTTCCTGACTCTGTTTTCAATTCTTTTGAGTATATGCTCAGAGGTAGAATAGCTGGATAAGTATATGGTAACCTTATTTTTAATAGTGCAGGAACTGCAATACTGTTTTCCACAGTAGCTGTGCCATTTCACATTCCCACTAACAGTGTCCAAGGGTTCTCACCAACCCTTGATTTTTTTAAATTTTATTTTTACTTATTTTTGATAATGTTAAAAAAAATGGAGACCAAATTTGAAAGTTTCCCAAGCAGACTAGGGACGACTAGGTAGCTCAGTCGGTTAAGCATCTGCCTTTAGCTCAGGCCATGATCCCAGGGTAGAGTAGGATAGAGTTGGCATCAGGCTCTTTGCTCAGTGGGGAGCCTGCTTCTTCCTCCGCTTTCCACTCTCCCTGCTTGCGCTGTCTCTCTCTCTCTCTGACCAATAAATAAAATCTAAAAAAAAAAAAAAAAAAAAATTTTTTTCAAAAAAAAAGAAAGAAAGAAAATTTCCAGAGCAGACACAACTAGTTTAGTCATACAAACAAAGCTTAATTTAGTTTACTTTGCAAGGTTAACTTGACCTGGTTCATTTCTTCCTAGGCCTCCGAAAACCATAAGGAGAACTTAAGCTGTTTTCCAAAATTGATATGAAGTAACCTTTAACCAATTCCTTATCATTCAAGAAAATTCTCATATTGTAATCAATCACTGTTAAGAGTAAGCAGTCACTACTTTCTCATTGGATAAGCGGCTTTGTAACAATATACCCCTGAGCCTCATTCCAAGTTTTATTTGAGTGCTGTCAGTACACAAACCGTCTTTTTGGTGTGTGCCCAACAAACTTTTGCTGATTACTACTTTGGTAATTTATTGGCTTTACTTCTGTTATTTATGAACTTTGGGAAATAGTAGCCATCCTAACGGGCATGAGGTAGTATCTCATTATAGTTTTGATTTGTATTTCCCTAATGATTTGTGCTGTTGAACATCTTTTAATGTGCTTATCCATTTTTTATATTTTCTTTGGAGAAAAGTCTATTCAAGCCCTTTGCCCAATTCTTGAATCGTGTTTTGTTTGTTAATTGGTTATTATATTTACATACTATATAATATTTATATATTATACTTATATATCAGTCAATATATTTTAAACAAATAAATAAAGGTAGGAGAGAATCCTCCAAAATTTGAAATTGTGCTAGGAAGCTTGGTTAAAAATTTTTTATTGATATTTGGTTTGAAATCTTAAATGCTGAATAATAGTTTGCCTAGAAGAAAAGGAGACATTTAGAAAGAAGAGAGAAGAGGAGCATTGTAGAAGAAGAGCAAGTTTTAAGGAAACTTCAGAATTTCCTAGGTCAAGAGACCTCTAGATATCTGCTTATCCTACAAGTTCTGTAAGTACTTTTAGGTAAACTAAGAGTTTACAATTTGGCTATGAGGGATCCAACTGGTGTCTTACTACTTAGGTGTCTTACTACTTAGGTTACAACTGGTGTTTTACTACTTAGGAAATTATATATTTTTTTCATTTACATTATCCAAATCACTGACTATATTATGTGTAGGTACTATGAATGTTTTCATATGTAAATAGGATGAGGTGATTCCTTCTGTTAGCCTTGAATATAATTTGCATTATTATCTTTTTTCTGATTAAAAAATACATAATTTTGCATGAGTTGAATAAATGAGAAAAAAGGAAGGCTTATTTTTAGAGCAGGTTTACATCTAAAAATTAAAGAAATGTAGCTTATCTTCTTCTTTGTTTTGTGTAATAAACACAAAGTACTCCATGTCAGTTGGATGAATGGTTAAAATTCTATTCTTTTTTTTTTCTTAAATTAAATTAAGTCTGAATTTGTTCCCAAATGGAACTAATTTGGGAATATCTAAGTGAATAAATGAATATCTAATGGTAGTCATTTGAGACTACCTGTTTATTCTGGGATAGAGGTGTAACAAAAGAGGTAGGGATAGTACTTGGGCATATTTTGTGGACCTGTCAATTATAATTTCCATTGGGATGTTCTTTTTGCTCCATTATTAGAAACATGGTGATAGGGATGCCTGGGTGGCTCAGTTGGTTAAGCGGCTGCCTTTGGCTCAGGTCATGATCCCAGCATCCTGGGATCTAGTCCCACATTGGGCTCCTTGCTCAGCGGGGAGCCTGCTTCTCCCTCTACCTCTGCCTGCCATTCTGTCTGCCTGTACTCGCTCCCACTCTCTCTCTGACAAATAAATAAATAAAATCTTTAAAAAAAAAAAAAAAGAAAGAAAGAAACATGGTGATAGCATGTTTACTCTTGTTCCCAAACTAGGCCACCAGAACTTGGCTCTCATTTTTAAGGACATGATGTTATTTAAAAGATCAGTTATGGGCATCAGTGCAATCACCATCTTCAGTGTCTGAGCTATCTTTGGGGAGCTACATATAAATGATACCAATATCCATCCTCTTTCATCCTTCCAATATCAGAGTCATATTCCTTAGCCATGGAACATAGCCATCCTCTTGTTTCTTTTATGTATTATGTAATATGTATTATATATTATTCCTCCAGAGTAAAAGAACCTATAGGAGATGATAGATAGATGATAGATGAGAGAGGTACAGAGAAAGAGAGAAGGAATAGCTGGGTACGTAGGTAGATAGATATATATTATAAGGAACTGGCTCACACAGTATGGAGGCTGCAAGTCTGCAGAGTGGGCTGGTGGTAAAGGAAACCCATGGAGAGCCAATGTTCTAATCAAAAGCCATCAGGCATCAACAGCCAATCTTGCAGATGAAATCTGAAGGCAATAGGCTACAGAATTCTCTCTTATCCAGAGAATTATATTATAATCAGGCCTTCAAATGGTTGAATAAGGTCCGACCATATTATGGAGGGCAATCTACTTTACAGATTAAAATGTTAATTTAATCTAATGGTAAGGTCTGCCAATTTAAATGTTAACCACATCTAAAAACACCCTAGCAGAAAAACCCAAAGGAATGTCTGACCAAATATCTGGACATCCCTGGCCCAATCATGTTGATAAATAAAATTAACTGTCACATCTTATAAACACAAAAACTATTTCCTCACCCAAGAACCACTCTGTAGGTATCTTGATGACCCAATTTTTGAGCAATATAACCCAAAAAGTGTTGTCTACTCTCCTGTGGCAAGGAATCTTAGAGCTCACAATTTGAAGTCTTGACTTTCTTTTCCTGAAGAGACAAAAGGGGAGACAAAAAATGGTTGTGAATACAAAATACAGAAAGATAATCATAATCCTAACATTCATAATAACAATTTTCTTTCTTTTCTTTATTCTTTACTAAATGAGCATTCATCCATCTACAAGTTAGTTAATTTAACTTTATATAAAATGAATTACATTTGATATAATTTTTGTTTCTTGCTTTTTTCATTTATTTATTATTTATTCTTTTTTTTTAAGAAGATTTTATTTATTTATTTTCCAGAGATAGAGAGAGCAAGAGTGGGGAGGAGCAGAGGGAGAAGGACAAGCAGACTCCATTCTGAGCATGAAGCCCAACATGGGGCTCAATCCCACAACTCTGAGATCGTGACCTGAGCTGAAATCAAGAGTTGAAAACTTAACCAACTGAGCCATCCAGTCACCCTAAAATCACCTATTATTATTTTGTTTAGCTATAATGCTTTTATTTTTAAAGTGTTCTTAATTTTCCATTATATGAATGTACTATGTAGTTCATTATCCCTTTTACAGGTGATGGATGTTTGAATGGTATCTGGTTTTGAGTATGAAGAACAATGTTGCTGTGAACATTCTTTTATATTTATCCTGGTTTTCTTATGCACACATACCTTGATGGCATATATCTAGGATTGAAATTAATGAGTCTATGGTATCTGCATATCCAGATAATACCAAACTATGTATAAAAATATTGTATCAAGGGACCTGGGTGGCTCAGTTGGTTTAGCAACTGCCTTCAGCTCAGGTCATGATCCCAGAGTCCCAGGGTCGAGTTTCGAATCAGGCTCCCAGCTCACCAGGGAGTCTGCTTCTCCCTCTGACCCTCTGGGTTCTCCTACTTTCTCTCTCTCTCTGTCTCAATCTCTCTCTCAAATAAATGGATAAAATATTTTTTAAAATTTTTTTAAAAACTGTTAACAATTTATATTCTTACCAGTCCTGAGAGTTCCTGTTGCAATGTTCTTTGCCAACATAAGTTAATGTAAACATTTTAATTTTGTCTATTTTGTAGTATCTCATAAAACTTTAATTTTTCTCCCTTAATTCCAATTTGGTTGATGGTGTAGATTTTCTCATTAATGGCATGTCTCCACAAGTCTTTTCACCATTTCTTTTTTCTTTTTCTAGTTCTATTGAGATATAATTGACATTGACCATTTTTCTATTAGTTTATTTTGTTGCTGAGTTTTAGAAATTCTTTACGTGCTAAGATTTAGTCCTTTGCCTTTTCTTTCTCTCTTTTTAATATCTTCATTTTCTTCAGCTTCACTACTTTTATCTAAAGTTTAACTTTATTTATTCCAATAAACCACTGAAATAAGCTTATTAGAATAACATTTCTAATATGTTTTAGAATAAGCTTTTATCTCTCAAACATTTTCTTTGTCTTATAATTTCTCCTCCTTTTCTGTTGGAACTCTGTTTTAATTTTGTATTTGTGAATTTCTGCTACCAGAAATGATGACAGACAGGTTACAGCTACTGTATGTACTTCTTGATTCTGCTGCATCTCACTAATATTTTTGGCTGAGTGTTGGTATTGGTCACTGCCCTCAAAGGTTATTTGTAGAAATTCAATGGGACTAAGATAAAGAATCTTCATCCACAGAAGATTTGTGTTTGATTTTTCAATGCAACTGTGCACAAAATCAACTGAGTGCTATCTCAACCGAAGTGTGGCTTTAAGACCCTTGGATTTTTTAAGCTTTGGGTATCTGCTGGAGGGTTGGTGGCCAGAAGTAGCCACAATTTCTCAGGGAGTTTTATTTTATTTTTTTTACCTTTACTGTGATATGTCTGGTTCCTTTAATGATAAAGAAAACAAATGCACAAAGCAAAACAACTAAGCAAAACAGAACTGATAAACAAGCAGGTTATTGCAATGAAGATACCTGGTGACAGGCGTATATCAGGTTCATACTTACCCTAGTGAGCATAACTTCTTGTGAAATCTTAACTTCAGTATTCTCACATTATGTCTCCAAGAGTTCTGTGAAATTTCTCTCCTGTGCTAACAATGGGCCTTGATTTCTTATCTTTTCATTTTGTGAATCACAAACACACTTTTTCTCAGTGAACACTGTCAAGGCAAAAGTGATGTCAGTGCTTGATATTTTACTTACTTTGATGAATTTGAATCTGCCCCAACACTGAGCTTGCAAGTTCCCTACAGTCTTGTCAGCTATTCAACATGATTAATTCGATATTTAAAGAAAATCCTTCTTCTCAACATTTTTAATTGTTTTCTGGGGAAGAGTTAGATTAATTAAATCAGCATACTATTATTGAAAATATAATTCTATCATTTGTTTCTATATTTAATTTGGCTACACAAGGAAAATATAATAGATCTTTATACAAGAAAATTATAATTCAATTGAATAGAGTCCATCTATTTACATATCTCTTTTATTTAACTTTTCCTCAGCTCTTGCCATTTCAATTATATTTATAAAATGTTATTTTTGTTGTTGATGATTATATTCCTATGCTGTGCTTTTTATTCCCATGACTTAGTCTTTCCATAGCTGGAGACCTATATCCTCCAGTATTTTTTCTTGATGTCAGCAAATCCTATTTACTCAAGGAAATACTAGAGCTATGCCTCATCTGTCTGCTTTTGTTGAAACTCTAACTTGAGTAAAGCCCTTTTGCTGAATTCTCAGTTTTCTCTTGGTCTGCCCCCCCTCCACCCCATCACCCACCTCCTTCGCAAGCCAGTGCTAATGGTGGCTAGTGAAAAGATTCTTCCTCCTAAATTGTGTTCTCTGGAATTATCTGTTACCTAGGAACAAAGCAGCCGTTGGCCATTAGTGATAACAAGGGATTGGCTGAGTTGGCTTTTGGTGAGAAATGAAGCATATTTTCCAGTTTGAAAGCCAAATGCTTTTTTTTTCACTCTATTACCCAGAAAACATTTATTTTGTTGTCAGTACCTGTGTAATACCTTCACCTGGTTTCCTATCCCTTAACACAAGCTCTCCTTCCCCCTCACTATTTCATTAGTTGGACTCCATATGTCAATATGGAGTCATATTACGATGCCGTAATAGCATTCTTATTACACCCTTATTATTTTTTTTTTAAGATTTTATTTATTTATTTGTTAGAGAGAGAGAGCGAGCACAGGCAGACAGAGTGGTAGGCAGAGGCAGAGGGAGAAGCAGGCTCCCTGCCGAGCAAGGAGCCCGATGTGGGACTCGATCCCAGGACGCTGGGATCATGACCTGAGCCAAAGGCAGCTGCTTAACCAACTGAGCCACCCAGGCGTCCCTACACCCTTATTATTATACTTACTAGAGAATAATTCAGTGGTTATTTCTATGGTTATTTGTGTTTTTCATCTGAAAGTTTTAAGAATATTAAGAAAAAGCTTGTTCTTACTGGGGCTGTGACATGTCTTCAAATATAGCTAATCTATATATTCATTCAGAGTAAAAAGCTGACATTCTCAATTCATGTACATGTTGCTACATCCACAGATACCTGTTGAGTATCGACATACTCCTGGTATATTTATGTTTATTGAATGAAATAGATGTTCTGCAGAGTTTTCCACCAGTCATTTTGATCAACTGGTATATCACCTATTATAATAAATAATCTCCTTATTGATCTCTTTGGTGTTACTGTTTTATTGCTTGAGAAAAGAATCACTCTGTAATTGAAACAAGGCTATCATAAATCATCTGTCTTTATTGTATTCTGCTTTGATATATTAATACTTTCCTCCTTACTCTTCCCTTTAACAATAATTATTACACACACACACACACACACACACACATCTCTGTTCAACCTTTAATGTCTTTGACAGTGAAATGACTCAGAGAGAGCCACATCACTTAGCGATATCCCACAGGGCTCTCCAGAAAACTCTGCTGGCTGAAGCCATGACAGTTTTTCTGTCCCATACTGTCTGGTGACTATAAAAGAAACACAGTATATCTGGAGAAGGGCAATATAAAATAATTGGCTCCAGGCCAACCTAAGCTGCTTCATGCCATCAACCTCTTCACATTTGGATCCAAATTAAAATCTAATTTAGAGGGAGCTTAAATTAAAAAAGCACACTTAATTCCTTCAATTTGCAGAACTATTCCATTCCATTAGGCAACTAATTTCTACCTGTCAGATTTGGAATGAAAGTGGTCTCTCTCAGGAGGAAACTTTTCACTTGTAGTAATTAGGTATGGGGAATCTGTGATGATGCCCGTGCTTTGATAGCTGCATGTGGTTAACTCCCCAAGCTTAGGGACCCTTGGGTAAACTCAATTGAAGTGCCAGCTTCAATACTTGCCTGATAGGAAAGCTGAAATGAGGTTACATATTTCATAATTAAATAACACAACTACTTTAATTTTTATTAGAAAATCATGAACCGTTACCTTATATAAAAATCCAAGAGTATAAATTCCTTTGTTGATCTATAATTTTAACAAGATCCTAAAGAAAATCTGAAAAGGTCTTGATTACAATTAGAGAAAAGCCATGTGTTCAACAATATCAAAGTAATGAACGAAATTAGCAGGTAAGATGAATTGTAGTCCTATGTGAAGCTCCTCTCTTTCATTCTGTTCTTCACTTGTGCATGGTGGCATGCTTTGGTGTGGAAACCTGAGGCTCGTAAGAAGAAGACTGGAGTCCTAAGGCTTGCCACTCACTGGCTGGGAAACACTGGCCAGAACACTTGACCTCACTTAGTTTCATTATTCTGTCATCTACAAAGTGATCTTTTTTTCTCAAATTCATCAGAGACTTCACATTTTATAAATGCATATAGTTGAACACTTTTTCCCAAAAGCATTTACTGTATTCACTGATGAGTATAAAAGTTCTTACTACTTTAAATCTACATTTTACCATAAGCTATTTTTATCCAAACTGGATTGGTGAAAAAAACTGTTCTCACCACTACTCTATCTTCATTATAAAGCATTTTATTTTCTTTCTTCTTTTTTTCTTCTCCTTTTCTTCTCTCTCTCTCTCTTTTTCATTATTCTAATATAAATGCATGTGAGATATGGGAATTTTCAGGAAGAAATTTTAAAAATGACCCTCTGTGGAATATTTCAGGGAGTTTAGATATTCACATATTCTGTTACAGAAAATATTATTCCAAAGGAAAGCATGTTCAGTGATATTTAAATTCATGCCATTGTTGCTTTAGATTAAAGGTATCTTAAATTATAAGTGGGTGTTGGTTTACTTTAACTTAAAGAATTTATCAACAGTAAGACAAATATACATGAAAGATTTGGGGGCAGAAGGCAAAATTATAAGTTTAATGGACAGGGACATTTTTAATTGTTTTTATTTTATTCTTTAAAGATTGTATTTATTTGAGAGAGAGACTGAACACAAGAGAGCAAGCATGAGCAGTGGAAGGGCAGAAGGAGAAGCAGACTCCCTGCTGAGCAGGGAGTTGGGCTCAATCCCAGGACCTGGGGATCCTGATCTGAGCTGAAGGCTGACGCTTAGCTGACTGAGCCACCCAGGTGCCCCTTGAGAGGGACATTTTTATATGAAATTTAATGTGTTCATAATTTTAAAGTATAAGCTAAAAATATTTGAAAATCTACATCAGAGTAGAATGGATTTTGCAATCTTTAAAGTATGAAAGATTCCTCACATGTCAACTGTAGCAGGTTTTTGTTTTCAGGAACTTTATATCCTCACTGATTGTGTGAAGGAAGATGAAAAATGATTCATAATGCTCACACAGAGCTCTTTCATTTGCAAATTATTTTCACATAGTTAATTCAGAAATAAATGACTATATTAAAAATACAAACAAACCAAAAAAATCAATGATAACCTTCAAATATAGGGCAGGCATTAAGACTTGTTTTTTTATAGTATTAAATGTATATATATATATCTCCAAAGAAGATATAAAAATGACTAATAATCATATTAAAAGATGCTCAACCTCACTAATCAGCAGGGAAATACAAGTCAAAACTACAGTGAGATACCACCTCCACACATAGGATGGCTACCATCAAAAATCACCAAACAGTAAGTTTTGGTAGGGTGTGAAGTAATTGGACACTGCTTAGGGGGGGACATAAAATAGTATAGTCACTTTGGAAAACAGTATGATGGTTCCTAAAAACATTAAAAATATAATTATATGATCCAGGATTTTCACTTTTGAGTACCCAAAAGAGAATTGGAAACCGAGATCTGGAAGAGATAATTGTATACCCATGTTCATAACAGCATTATTCACAATAGATAAAATGTGGAAGCAATCTAAATATCCACTGATGGATGATTGGATAGGCAAAATGCGGAGGTACATATGATTGAATATTACTCACTCTTTAAAAGGAAGGAAATCCCTATATGAACCTAATGAATCCCTAATGAACCTTGAGGACATTATCCTAAGTGAAATAAGATAGTCACATACACACACACACACACACACACACACTCATGCACACAAACAAATACTGAATGATTCCATTTATATAAAGTACATAGAGTAGTCAAAATTACTGAGTTAGGTAATAGATTAGTGGTTTCCGGTGCCTGGGGGAGGGAATAACAAGGAGTTAAAAAAAACTGCTTCTTTCACTTCCTGTGCCTTCAGCTCCCCCTGCTTGTGCGCCCTCGCCCCCTGCTTGTGCGCCCTCGCTCGCTCTCTCTCTCTGCCAAATAAATACATAAAATATTTTTTTAAGTATTTTATTATTATTTTCCTATGTCATGTTTGCCTTTCTACCGTATAGTTTTAAAATCCAGATCAATTTTCTGTAGGAGGAAAAATTGAAGAACGCCTTTATTAAAAACATATTTACATTGCAGAGTATGACATGATTCTGAGAAATCTTAAAAAGAAGAAAGGCTAGGGGCCCCTGGGTGGCTCAGTGGGTTAAAGCCTCTGCCTTCCACTCGGGTCATGATCCCAGGATCCTGGGATCAAGCCCCGCATCAGGCTTTCGGCTTTCCGCTCCGCGGGGAGCCTGCTTCCCTTCTGCTCTCTCTGCCTGTCTCTCTGCCTACTTGTGATCTCTGCCTGTCAAATAAATAAATAAAATCTTAAAAAAAAAAAAAAAGAAGAAGAAGAAAGGCTAAAATTTGTTTTTTGTTTGTTTGTTTGGTTGGGGTTTTTGTTTGTTTGATTTGCGAATGTGTAGTGATTCATCTCTGCACTCTGCAGTTTCTCCCCTGACTTGAAGTTATCATTTACCCTCTCAGCATCTCAGCTGATTCTTCCAGAACTAGCAAATGTTCATGGGGAAAATACATCTCAAAGGCAATGCTTATTTCTCTGATTTCTTTCTTTTTCAGGATCTTCTATGTAATATATTGAGATTTTCTTTTTTTTTTTTTTTTTTTTTTTAGGATTTTCTTTGTAATATATTGAGGTTTTTTTTTTTTTTTTTTTTTTTATTGTTGAGATTTTCTGTGGGATCTCAGGAGGAGGGTTTTGTCTACCTTTCTTTTCCTTCGCTGCCCAAAATGGAAGCCAGTATTATGTTTGCTAAAACTTTATTTTCTTATATTCTATGTTTAATCAAAAACTAAGATAAGTTGCCTCCCCTGCAAAGTGGGTGTTGTTTAAACTGACTAACATTTTAGAATTTACAGCTCTCTAAAAATACCTATTTGTCTTTAAAAGTCAGTCTGTGTACCCAGCAGAACTTGGTAAGTAGATTGAATTTTGAGCTGTAGTATAGCTCTGTAATATTGAAAACAGTGAATACACAGAGATTCTGTGCTAATAGGAACTCTATCTAGTCACAACCATGTTTTAGAGGCTGATCCTTGATTTTACTCTCAGTTAAAGTCAACTGGAGGCTGTCTTTTAGCATTCAAAGATTAAAAACTGACTTAATTCCTAAAGGGGTATTTTTACCTCCCAAATAACTTTTATATAAAGAATACCTCTCTTTGTCTTGATTCTTAAGTCAAATCCTTATTGGAACTCTTGGGGTCATCAGAGGAAACCGGGGTAATGTTTGAAAATACAGACTCACAATTACTAGTGACTAAGCTTCTGTTGTTTCACACTTAAAAATAGAACCATTGTCCTCATTCTTATACAAAACTCTGTCATATATGGATAAGTTATAAGTAAGTTTAATGCTGGTTCTTTGAATGGTAAATTTGGTTTAGCAGATGAAATTTGCTAGAAGAAATGAACAGTTGGTTGAAGAGCACTCCCTATATTCAACCTAATTAATGTATTAAAAGAAAAACAATCTTATATTTCCTGTGACTTCTTCATATTTATTAAATTATGCCATCTGTTACTTGACTTGCAGCTACAGCTTGTGATAAACTAGAGTCTCTATCTATGACCAGGCCAATGATACCAGTTAGGAAGCTGAGAACAACAGCAATAAGAAAAGTAGTACAAACAGGATGGTTTCTATCCTCACTTCCCCTCCAATTGTCTGTCTCTATTTAATATTTCTCAGGAGGGTGTGCATGATATGACATATTATGTGTACATGCATATATTTGACAGAAAAGGCTCTATGGGTGAGTTAAGGAGGTACTTTTTTTTTTTTTTTAAAGATTTCATTTATTTATTTGACAGACAGAGATCACAAGCAGGCAGAGAGGGAGGCAGAGGAAAAGGAGGAAACAGGCTCTCTGTTCCTATGCGGGGCTCGATCCCAGGACCCTGAGACCATGACCTGAGCCGAAAGCAGAGGCTATAACCCACTGAGCCACCCAGGTGCCCCAAGGAGGTAATTTTAAATCCAGAATGGTGGGTCTGATAGAAAAATGAGCTGAGATAGGACTGAGTCATTTTTGTTGCCTTTTTGTAGATTTCACAGTTTCTTGGATCATCAGGAGCTATATATTCTATATATATATATATATATACACTATATAGTCCTCTTCATTCTTGTCCTTCTACCTGGCTTCCTGAAAACTGCATAGCATGACCAGTCAGCGCTTTTGACTAGCCTTGAGGACTTAAGAATGTAAATATTTAATACTCCAGCTAGTACCAGTAAAGATTCCTCTAGCAAATACTCAAATAAATTTAAAAACAAAGAAAAGATAATGAACAATAGTGAAATAGCATAGCTTTGCAATAAAATACAGTTTATCTTTGCATTGCATTTCTATCAAAATCAAGAATCACGTGGGGGACCTGGATGACTCAGTCTGTTAAGCGTCTGCCTTCGGCTCAGGTCACAATAACAGGGCTCTGGGATTGAGTCATGTGTTGGGGGCTGTCTGCTCGTCAGGGAGTCTGCTTCTCCCTGGTCTGCTTTTCCCTCTTCCTCTCCCTTTGTGCTCTTCTCTCTCTCAAATAAATAAATAAAAATCTTCAAAAAAAAAGTCACAAACTAATGAACAATTGAAGTGAGAGACAGGAGACGAGCCCAAGAAAAAAATCTGCTTCCTTTTATTTTTTATTTTTTTTTAAGATTTTATTTATCATTTACTTTAGAAAGAAAGGAAGAGCGAATACACATGCATGAGCAGGGGGAGGGGCAGAGGAAGAGGGAGAGAATCTTAAGTGGACTAAGCAGAGTGCAGAGCCCAGCAAAAGGCTCCATCTCACAACCCTGAGATCCTGACCTGAGCTAAAACCAAGAGTCAGAAACTTAACCGAATGAGCTACCCAGGCACCCCTGCTTCCCTTTATGGAAAGCAAAACCTACAGGTTTGGTTGAAATAGTCACTCAGTTCATTTGTTGAAGACTTGCAGAAACTTGCACCCAAAATATAAGTGATTTGAATGCTAACAAAACCTGTTCTCAATCACATGCTTCACCCTATGTTTGGCTTCAGATTAGAGCCATAGGTACAATAAGATGGAGGGCGGCAGGAGTCAATTTTTCCCTTTTCACACTGTTGAATTGTAACAGTTTTGTTGAACATTTGGGGCTAGATTTTACATAACGAATTGGCAAATCTGTGTTGCTCAGCTAACATAAATCTTTAATATTCTGTGTTGGACAAAGAAATATTTCCATGACTGTTTCATTAAGGAGATTATCAATTCCATTATTGTGATATTTCTGTCACACTTTCCTAAGTATGAGATCAATTTGATTGTCATAAATTAAACTGATTTAGAATTTAGTTGATTTTACTTAATAGATTATTTTAATTGAAAAAAGCTCAGAGTCAAATCAAAAAACATGAAATAAGTTTTCAGGATTTTTAATTAATCTGACAGCTCAGTCATGTTATTAAAATTGAATGGTTTTCACATTGAGATACCACCTTATGCCAGTTAGAATGGGCAAAATTAACAAGACAATAAACAACATGTGTTGGAGAGAATGTGGAGAAAGAAGAACCCTCTTATGCTATTGGTGGGAATGCAAATTGGTGTAGCCACTTTGGAAAACAGTGTGGAGATTCCTTAAGAAATTAAAAATAGAACTACCCTATGATTCTGCAATTGCACTCCTGCATATTTACCCCAGATACTGATGTAGTGAAAAGAAGGGTCACCTGCACCCCAATGTTCATAGCAGCAATGGCCACTGTCACCAAACTATGGAAAGAACCAAGATGCAATGGACAAATGGATAAAGAAGATATGATCCATATATACAATGGAGTACTATGGCTCCATCAGAAAGGATGAATGCCCAACTTTTGTATCAACATGGATGGGACTGGAAGAGATTATGCTGAGTGAAATAAGTCAAGTAGAGAGAGTCAATTTTCATATGGTTTCACTTACTTATGGAGTATAAGGAATAACATGGAGGACATTGGGAGATGGAGAAAAATAAGTTGGGGGAAATCGGAGGGGGAGACAAACCATGAGTGACTGTGGACTCTGAGAAACAAACTGAGGGTTTTGGAGGGGAGACGGTTAGGGGGGGCTGGGTGAGCCTGGTGGTGGGTATTATGGAGGGCACATATTGCATGGAGAACTGGGTGTGGTGCATAAACAGTGAATTCTGGAACACTGAAAAGAAATAAAATATTAAAATGACAAAAATTGAATGGTTTTTCACAAAAAGTTAACCCTTCCCTCTCCATCCTTCCAAAGTGGAAGACAATGGACCTGCCAAAGGAAATAACCCCAGAATTACTCCTGATCCATGGATATGTTATAATGAACCTCTGACATAAAATTTAAAAGATGTTTTAAAGTGAAACCATTTGGTGAGCGTTTTGCACTGCTTCCAATTATCTGTTCCTTCACAATTTCATCTCCTCCCTCACTTCTCCATCAATCCTCTTGATTTAGAAGGTTCAAAGTCCTGCAGAAATCTATGAACTCAGCTCATAATCTCTTATATAGTGATTTTGAATCCATGGGGAAACTTTAAAAGTTCTCAAAGCCCATGTTGTGCCCCACACTAATTAAAAACTTCCTGGGTGGACACAGACATCAGTAAATTTTTTAAAACATACCAGATTATTCCAAAATCTAGCCAAGGTTAAAATCCACTGCCATAAAGCAATAATTTATAAAAATGATCTGTCTTTTTTTTAATAATAAGCTTCTGTGGAATGTTCAGGCGTAGAGCTCTGAATGAAAGATGTCGTTTTGGCAATTTGGGATACACACTTGTGGTTGTGGGTGGAGTCATTAAGTAAGCAGGTGAAGAGTGAGAATGTACTAAAATGTAGAACCAAGGATGGAATGCTCAGGGAAAGATTATGTAGAAGGCACTGGAGGAAGAAAAGCCTGAGGTAAGTGAGATGCAGAAAAATGAAAAGAAAGCAGAGTAAAGGAAGATACTAAAGTATTTCAAAGACAAAATGATCAAAGTGCCTGTTGAGCCTCTAACTATTGGTTATTTTCAATCTCACTTCCACAGATTCATCATCTGAAGGGTAAAGGAAGGCACAGGGATCTGAATTAAATAATAATAATAATCATCATCTCCAAATGCTCTCAATACAAGTAGTATGTGATACACGTGGTGAGAAATTGTCATTTGGGGTTTGTACTTAATCTGACTTTTAATTTATTGGTTACCCCTTTCTCACTTGGATTCTCTGTTCACTGACATTTTCATGTATACTTGTTGATTTCTATCACATAAACAAAATTCTTCTTCCATTGACCTATATCTTTTACTTAGTCTCTATCGCTCTCTTAAGAAAAGTTTTAAAACAGAAGTCTTAATCATGTTATCTGTTCTTACCCACTCTTTTCATTCTTCTACCCTGGACCAGCTTGATGGGCACACAACCTGGATAGGTGTAAATGGCTGCAAGTTTGAAACGACCTTGCTCTTGGTTTAGTGCCCTGCTCTCTGGAAATTCTTAATGCATTATAAATGAGGGACGCTGAACTTTTACTTTCCACTGAGCCTTGAAAATTATGGTCAGTCCTTCTTTCCTTACTACCTTATCATTGTAAAAAATCTCTGATTTTCAAATTCAATGAACATTTTAAAGTCCTGGTTTCTTATTTTGATTCATTTGTAGCATTTAAACTATTGATCATTTTTTTAAAAGCTTTATTTACCTTAGAGAGAGAGAGAGTGAGCTTGGATGGGGAAGGGCAGAGGGAGAGGAAGAGAGAATCTCAAGCAGACTACGGACTGAGCAGGAAGACTGAGGAGGAGATACCCCAACCTTAAGATCACAACTTGAGCCTAAATCAACAGTCAGAGGCCCAACGGGCACCCCGATCATTTTGTCTTTGAAATACTTTAGTATCTTCCTTTACTCTGCTTTCTTTTCATTTTTCTGCATCTCAGTTACCTCAGGCTTTTCTTCCTCCCATGCCTTCTACATAATCTCTCCCCTGAACATTCCATCCTTGATTCTACACTTTAGGACTTTTTCATTCTTGCCCTGATCACTAACTGATTTCACCCACACCCACAGTGTATATCCCAAATTTCCAAAAAAGACATCTTTCATCCAGAGCTCTATGGCTGAACATTCCATAGAAGTTTATTATTATTAAAAAAAAAAAACTAGAACAGGGATGCCTAGGTGGCTCAGTTGGTTAAGCAGCTGCCTTCAGCTCAGGTCATGATCCCAGTGTCCTGGGATCAAGTCCCACATTGAGCTCTTTGCTCGGCAGGGAGCCTGCTTCTCCCTCTGCCTCTTCCTACCACTCTGTCTACCTGAGTTTCTGCTCTCTCTCTCATTCTCTAATAAATAAATAAATAAATTAAATCTTTAAAAAAAAAAAAAACCTAGATCATTTTACTTTTTCTAAATCTACTCTGATTCTCTAATACTTATCTGAATAATGGACTCATTGTTCTCTTTGTTATCCAAGTAAAAACTTGGAATCACCCTCAGCTCTCTAAGCCAAGTCCATGCTATATTCTTAGTATCTCTGGAAAGTCATCTTTCTTGCCCATTCCCACCACCATTATTTCATTCCAGACCTTTATAATTTCTGACCCACAACTGAAATATTGTTGTAAGTATTTTCTTTGTTTGGGGCCTTTGAATTCCCTATTTTCAATGTAGCTAAAGAGGTCTTTCAAGTATACAAATCAAACCATGGAATCCTTATAATCCCGGGGAATTGTTTAATCCTAAAATCCAAATCCTAAAACACCCCCTGATAATTGTTCTCAACTCTAACAAATCAAATACTTTCTTTTCATAGCAAATGTCTTGTAAAAAAAATTTATTAACATTAAGGAAAATTCATTAAAAAATTGTATACCTACTGTAACAATTGTAAAAAGCAATATAATGTCTCTCTCTCTCTCTCTATATATATATATATATACATATATATGGAAAAATAAAATGAAAATCATTTTATTAAAAGTATATCTATTTCAGCATTTAAGTATTTGAGAATGACTACTTTGCAAGACAACCCAAAAGACTTATGGTTATCTATAGAACTATAATGAATATTGCTGATTTTTATTATTCTTTTTTACTGCACTATAGTTGACATACAACGTCTAGATTTGATAATTAAACTTCATGAGCAATGTTACTGCTATGAACCCTGATGGAATTTTGCAAAATAGTAGGCAATTCTTTATAAAATTCTAAGCAAAAGAAACATACAGACTTCCCTTACTTTGCATAGGAGTTGCAATACTGGAAAATTCAGTCTATAGTTAAAAAAACAAAAAAAAACACAAAAAACTATTCAAAATATTTGTTGTTTTATGATAAATGGATTTGGTTTTAGACACATGTAATTATAAATAGATTTGTATCTATAACAAAAGAGGGGACATTGGAAATCATGCAACATGTGGAACTAGAATTTATAGGGCAGGACTGTGCTTCACGCTGTAAGGTGACAACTTTGCTGGCACCTATCACCAAATGTCACTCCATAAACTTCCATTGAGAACAGAAGCAGTCAGACTCTTTACATGCCTAATACCCATCCCCCCCACCCTACTCCTCTCTTGTACAAATACTCCATTTACTGCAGTATGAACAACCACTTTGTGTCAAGTGGGTTTCATTGGTGACCCCATAATATCCCACAGGAACATCTGTTTTTCTGAATTCCAAACCACAAAGTTTGAAAGAATCTCAAAGATATCCACCCATTCAAATTGCGCACTACCATTTAAGTTTTTGGTGGAATCTGCATTCTTTCCAGGATCACTCTCTTGGGTAAGGTCCAGACACTCATACCTCAGGGAATATATATTTATGCAAAAAATCAATTCCAGGATGAGAGACTTTCTGACGTGTATAAATTTTAATTCTGTATCTATTCTATGGACTTGAATGTCCCTTGAGAAACCCTTCTCTTCCTTAGCTGCTAAAATTTTAAAGAAATTGGACTAAACATCCGTGTAAACCTGCAGCACACATCTTTGTTTCACTCAGTATCTAGGATTTGAAGCAGTCAAAAGTGGGTACAGATTCAACTGAACAATCAAGAATAATTCTTACAATAAAGAAATTGTCAAACCATGCCGGTATTTTCTTTTCCCTTTTAAATTTCTTACTTTAATACAGGAACATTGCAACTATCTATAAAAATTATTTTGAGTATTTTAAGTTACCACACTCAAATCCATGCTTTTGAAAATAACTACTTTAAGAGATACTGGCAAATATTCTAGTATATAACATGGACTTCTATTCCCACCTTCTTCTATGTTCCCATCTTACCTCAGTGTTGAGAAGCTTAGGAACTGTATACATTTCCCAGACTTCCTTATAGCTGTAATTCTGAATCCACAGTTGTTTCTTCTACTGAATCTCACTGTAATGAGATTTCAAAGGAGAAAGGAAGTAAGAGGTCATCTTCCTTTGCACATGGTACTGACTAAAAACAAGTTGTGACAGAGGCAAGTGTTTCGGTGGGCATTTCCATCATTCCAGTTTTGGGTTGCTAGTCTTCTAGGTATGAGGAAGTGTGACATGTTACTCATAAAACCCACAGAAATAGATACTTTCTGAACTAGGATCAAAGCTATTAATTTAAGGTTTAGTCTTACATTCAGTAGAGGTTTGAACTCTTGCTTTTCACTCTTCCAGTCCTCCCAACTCTTTTGTAATAAGGTCTTTTTTCCCCACATTAAAGTCCATTATGATTGAAATAACCCATAGCCCAGGGCATTTACAGTATGTCAGAACTCAACATCAAAAAGATTTGCAAGTGAATGCATCACCTATTCCGGGATCCTGCAGAGAGGTACACTTGGAGCAAGGTACAGATAAACACATCTATAAAATAGAATTCAAGAGAGTAACTCTTCTCCCTGTTGTTATTTCTTCTTAAAGAATAAAAAAGCAGCCTCATAAATAGACACTTTGGACTCAGGTATAATTTATTCAGACTTTAGGTACCTTCTTTATAGGAAACTGCTGGGAGATATAATTCTCTAGAAATGGAGATTTTCATCACCCTCAGATCTTTGAGGTATGCCCTTCAGAGAGAAAAAGAACCCACAGTATCAAAAGAAGTTGTAGTCCCTTTACTTCAGGAGTGAGATTCTCATGCTCAGCTGTCTTGATACCAGGCAACCCAAAGAAATCTCTGGGTCAATCACTGGACAATCATGGTTGTCTTCATAAATACCTAGAATGCTGTCTCCACCCTACAGTGATTGATTTAGCCACAAATTCCAGTAAGTATATTAACAGATAGTTTATGTTATAGGAAAATAATCTAAAAGTAACTTCAGACTTAATTATTAGGAAACTTACATGATATCAAAGTTGAAATATCCAAGCATCATAATTAAAATTCTTCAGAGTAGGTTATGAGAGGCTTAAATTAGAACAAAAGTGGCATGTCTATTGCTGATTTTCATTCTTCAAATAAAGCTTTTTATCACTTAGATATTATTAGTCACTGCTAAATTAGAAATCCATGCATAAACCTGTAATAATCATTTCCATCAGAAAAGTTATTTGGATTTTTCAGTGAGGTATTTTTATGGTCATTTTTTATCTGATAAGTTAGTGTTTCACAGAGAGACTGCATGAAAAAAGAATCTTAAAAATGGGGTTTTCAACCAAAATTTCTTCCCACACACATAAATATGGATGATGTAAACTTTCATTATATAGGGAAATTAAAAATAAAGTTTCTATAGTGATAAACTTGAAATCTGTAGAAATGGCCAAAAATACTGGAGATAGGAAGATTGACAAATCTAATAAGCAATGGTAAAGTAAAAACTAAAACAAAACAAAAACACTAGCAGCATGACCAGCATATGTATATGCTGCTTAGGTGAAAAATCCCCAGTATGGAACCAATTAAATGTTCTATGCTTCTGCTGTCTTCCCATTATGATTCTTCCATTATTTTCACAAGCTGCATTTGGATGCTTCAAGATGATTTCCAGCAGCTCCAAGCTATTCATTGTGTTCCTGGCATGGAATGAGCAGACCCCCAGAAAATAGTTATTTTCTCCTCTAATATTGTCATGAGAATCCATATTCTTCACTGTAGGAAAAATAAAACCAGATAACAAGAAATTTTATAAATTTCAAATACTGCAATTCCAGATACTTACTGATTTAGGTCTGTATAAATATATATCATTTATATTTTATGTCTCTTTAAAATGTAGTCTATTTCATAACTGCTATTTTCAGATAAAAATATATTGAATTGTGAGAAAATCTTCTCATATCAATCAATTTAGCCCATTCTCTTTTTTACAAATGTAGTGCTATATAGCACTTATTACAGAGAAAACAACTATTTTTGGACATTTTATTTATTTATTTGATGTCTTGCCATTTTAAACAATATTGCAATAAATAGTTTTGTAAATGTATTTTTACCTACATATCTGATTACTTTTCTTAGAATGACTTCCTAGAAATTGAAACACTGTATCAATTTAAACCAACATTTAAATATGATTCTTTAATGTGCCATTTGGAGACACTAATGAAACTATGGACTTGACACAGAAAAATGTACATTTGCAAACAAACTTCTGTGATATTTAGAGAACACATGTCTCTTCAGAAAGCCCATTTGTAGACATTCACCCAGGAAATTATTTAGCCCATGTTAAGGTCATTTATGCTATACTAGAATCCCATGTTTATAAAAATATATTCATACAATTATCAGGAAAAAAATCTATCCTAAAAGGTTACTGATGGTTTTGTTGGTGAGGTGGTGATAGATGAAAATGTAATGTTGTATTATTTGAGCACCATATCAAAAACATATTCTACTTTATAATCAGCATGGGAAAAATTATTTTTGAGGATTTTTATTGTACAAACAGACCTTACCTTGTCCTTCAAAATCTATTCAACTTATAATTGTGTCCCTATCAATTGACAGCCAAAATTCTTGAAAGTTTATTTCATACTGTGTTTCTACTTAAAGCCTAGCCACTCTTCAGTTGACTGCTATCAGGGTTTCCCTCCTGTTATTCTCTTGAAAGTGTTCTTAGCAAGTAAGCTATGACTCTTAACTTCTTAAATCCAAAGCATAGGTTTTCTGGCTGCTAATAATAGTGAATTAACTAATCATGGACCTACTCACCTGCTAATTATAGTTATAAGCAAAAAAATGAGACCTGTTTCTTGAAGGAATTTGTAAATCAAAATCAAGAACCAAGTCTTAGCAATAAAGATTAAGTCCCAGGAATAAGGTTTTTTTTTTGTTTGTTTGTTTGTTTTCTGCTTTGTTTTTGTTTTGTTTTGTTTTTTTAAAAAGCCTATAAGTAAGCATCTACAAGATCAAGGTGATACTCAGTTAATTTAGCAAATTTTTCTAAAAACTATAAAGTAAAAATTTCTGTTGCTAGGACAAAACACAAAGCTCTACAGAGAAAGATAACAAAACCCAGGGCTCCACAACATATCACTCACAATGTCCTTATACAAACTCACTAGACATGCAAAGAAACAGAAAACATATGACCTAGGGCCAAGAGAAAAATCAGTCAATAGATATTGATACTCAGATCACCTGAATGTTGGAATTCCTAAAACAGCATGGGGAAAGAAGTGTAGTAAATATGTTTAAAAGTCTGCAGAAAGTAATAAACATATTGAACAAAGAAGAATTTCAAGAGAGATATGGAAATTTTAAGAAAGAAACAATGTATATCTTAAAATAAAATGCTTAATTTAAAAAAATTAAACATTTTCAAAATGTATTGCTTAGGATAAGAAGAAAAGGTGGGTTAACTCAAGGAAAAGTTGATAAAAATCATTAAAACTCAAGATAAGTCAATTTTATAAAAAAATTTTCAATTTTACTTTACAAAGTAGCCCATGTGTCCAGACAGTTCAACAAGCTCTACAGAAAACTACAAAGGAAAACACTCTAGGCATATTATATATTCATCAAAAATACATGTCTCAAGTGAAATAAAGATACTTCAGAAAAAAAAAACTAGTAGAATTTTTAAAGAGCAAATCTTTACTATGGAAAATAAATTTATAGTAATAGAAAGAGACAGAGACATAGTTTGTTCACTCTGAAGAAAATAATGCAGATACAAATTTTTGGTCCATAAGAAGGAATAAAGAACGCTGGAAGGGATAAATGTGAATAATTACAAAATACTCATTTATTTTTTAAATGCTTTGAAAATCAACTGACTACTTAACAGAAAAGTGATAAGAATGATAAATGCATAAAAATGATAATAATGCATCATTGGGTTAATACCATAAATAGAAATAAAATATATGGCAACAATAGCACAAACAATGGAAATAGATGTAAATAAAATTAACTTGACATAAAATTTGTTTAATTGAAGTGGTATATTAATGATGTATTATTAATTCACAGTTGACTATAATAAATTCAAGGTGAATATAATAATCCCTAGAACAATCAATAAAATATCACTTAAAATTATAAGTAAAATGTCAATAGATAAGATAGAATAAAATGTTTTAAAATCTTCATTAATCCAAACAAAAACCACAAAAGGTAAAACATAATACTGGGATCAACCAAAAAACAAATGGCAAGATGGTTGACTTAAACTCAAGCATCTCAATTATTACAATAAATATAAATAGATTAAAAGTTTGGATTAAACAGAAATCGTGAGACTGGAGAAAAATAAGCAAGACCCAACAATATACTGTTTATCAGAGATATAATCAAACTACAAATCCAATAAATATTTTGTAATTCTCATCCTATTTAACATAACTGAATTATATTTTTAAGAACTAGTTTTCTCATACAGATCATTTCTAGCCATCTAAATGATTTTTGTGATAGTCATTATTAGCAGTAATACCAATAGCTAAAATTTATGGAATGTTTGCTGTGTATTTCTGGTGGTAAAATTTGTTTATAAGCACGGTCTTTTAAAATAATTGCATCAAATTACTACATAGTAGTTAATTACACCATTGTCATTTCATAAACAATATAACAGGTAGAGAAGAGACCAATAACTTATTTTAGGTCACATATCTAGTAACTGAATTCAAAAAATGTAACTCAAAGCTCTCTCAATTTTGTCCAGTCACCTGAGTAACATCTACCTTCAGCTCAGATCATTATCCCAGGATCCTGGGATCGCGTTCCACATTGGTCTCCTTGCTCCATGGGGAGCCTGCTTCTCCCTTCCCCCTCCCCCTGCTTGTGCTTGCTCTTTGCCAAATAAATACATTCTTTTAAAAAAAAAAGTTTAGTTAAAAAAAAAAAGCCTCTCTCAATTTTGTAACTTCTGTCCACTTTTCCATGCACCTATCCGAACTCAAATTTGATCACACCATTCTGCTGCTTACACCCTCTTAATGGCTTCTTACTGCTCTTGGTGTAATGACAAAACAATGTAACTTACTAGGTCATTCTGTGCAGTGACATCAAGCACATATTTACCTTATGAGAATTTGGTTGATACTGAATGTAAAGCTAATATTAAACAATTTGCTTTTTCTTTGTATAGCCCTTAAACGGAAACTATTTAATATTGTATTAACTTTAAAAAGTGCTACATTGAAGGGGAAAGAAAAAGTGTTATAACTGAAGGGGAGAAGAAAAACCCAGCTCTGTTACTCAAAACCACTCAAAAGAGTATGTTGGGCTCAGTTAAAATAAAACAAAGCAGAACAAAACAAAACAAAACAAAACAGGACAAAACAATCTCTATACCCTTGCAATGGCTGTCCAGATTAAAAAAAAAAAAAATCTTATTGTGATTAGTATTGACTTTTAGCATTGTTGACCCTAGATGACATTCTGTAGTGCCTCAGCTCCTCACACTCCAGGACTTTACTTCTCCCATCCATCCATTCTCTCCTGCTCTGTGGTTCTAGTTTGTTCACTGAGCAATGACATATTGGCAAACCACATGTTATGGGATAACCACATTCCTTTTTTGTAGTTGTTGGTAAAATTTATGTTATTTATTTTAATTCCAGTGTAGTTAGCTAGTTAGCAAACATTGTTATATTAGTTTCAGGTGTACAATATAGTGATTCAACAATTAAATACATCAATTGTGTTATGCTAACGAGGTAAATTTTGGTTGCACCTAAGGACAGGGACTGGTTGCCAAGGGACTCAACTGTCATCAAGAATGAGTGTACTTTTAGGGACCTGGGTGGCTCAGTCCATTAAGCATCTGCCTTTGTCTCAGGTCATGATCTCAAGGTCCTGGGATCAAGCCCTACATTGAGTTCCCTGCTCAGCAGGGAGTCTGCCTCTCTCTGTCCCTCTGCCTCTCCCCCAGCTCATGCTTTCTTGTGTGCTTTCTCTGTCTCTCAAATAAATAAATAAAATATTTTTTTTAAAAAATGGGTGTGCTCTTAATCCCCATCACCTGTTTCATCCACACCCCATCCACTTCCCCTCTATAACCATGAGTTTGTTTTTTATAGTTAAGAGTCGGTTTTTTGTTCTATCTATCATCTATCTATCTATCTATCTATCTATCTATCTATCTATCATCTATCTATCTATCTATCTATCTATCATCTATCTATCTATCTTCCCTTTGTTCATTTGTTTTATTTCTTAAATTCCACCTATGAGAAAAACTATATGGTATTTGTCTTTCCCTGACTGGTGTATTTTGGGTAAAATTTACCCTATATGCTCATCGTGATACTACAAGCTTACACTATGATTTGGGGTTACCTATTCTGTATTTTCCATTAGACACTGAGCCACAGGAAGGAGAGAATATTAACATTTGCATCATGTCAGGTTTTCTCATCACTGTGTTCCCTGCCAGTATTACCAACAAAGACAGAAATGTTTATATCTTGTTTTGAATCCTGACATTTTATAATGGAAAACCAGGGCAAAGGATAGAGGAAAGCATGCAATGATTGTGATTTATAGCACAAAGTACTAAGTTCAAATTTGGCCAAAGAACTAAGAATGGTGTGTTATGGAAGTGTTGAGAGGGGAGAGCAAGAGAATTTGTATGTAAATCATGACCCAAAGAGGCTTTGTTTGGGAGTAGAGGAATTTGGGGAGGAAGATGCCCTCTGTAACAAAGGGCAGAGAAATAGGTAGGAAGAAAGAGAGTGAGACATTCTGAAGTGTATTCTAATGGCTCTCCTGTCATTTCTTTCACTGGTATTGATGTAGGAAAATGTTATCAGGGTTTGAAACCAATGGCAGAGAAAGAATTATTGAGATGCTTTAGGTGCAAAAAGGTGATTTTATTAAAGCACAGGTACAGGACCTGTGGGCTGAGCTGCACTGGGGTCATGGGGAGTGGCCCATTATATACTTTCAAGTTGGGAGGGGCTAGAGATAGCTGTAAATCTCTAAGGAATTTTGGAAGCAAGGTTTCCAGGACCTTGAGGGGGCTAGCCATTGTTGGGAAAATGTCATTTATTACCATCTAATAAAACCATAGTTATGAGAACCTTCAGATGTAAATTGGTGGGCCATATACTTGGGGTGATTGCCAACACATATCTTGGGAGATTTAGAGCTAAAGGAACTTTCCAAAGGAATTTTTATACATTAAAGTACACTTATAGAATTGCTGGGGTGAAGGGGGGGCGGGGAAGAAGGAGAGGTCAGGCTAGGATTGCCTTTTGCCCTTAGTAAAGTATTAACATCGAGGCAGTTGAGTCCCTAGAAGAACGTCACTCTGTCTGTTTCAAGGACTTGTCAATGTGCTGTAGGTAGTAAGAAAATTTGATAATTTTTCTTCTGCCATTGTTTCCCACATCAGTATGACGGAGACCACTCTCAGTATGCTGTTTGTTGGAATCAATACCATTTCCCATTGCATCAAATCAGTTCTAATTTTCAGTTACTTTAGTATTTGGGGGAAAAATCAATCTTCATAGAATATTTTCCAAGAAATTAATAACTTGGTTAATATAAATTTTTAAACTTTGGTAGGTACCTCTTTTGAAATCCCCTTATATATTTTATATAAAAACAGAAATAGGCACTCAACATAAAACTTCTTGCAAATGTAGAAATTCTTTCTGTTGTCTAACTAACTCTCTATTCTTTTTTTTTCAAGATTTTATTTATTTATTTGACAGACAGAGATTACAAGTAGGCAGAGAGAGAGGAAGAGAAGCAGGCTCCCTGCTGAGCAGAGAGCCCAATGTGGGGCTTGATCCCCGGACCCTGGGATCATGACCACAGCCGGAGGCAGAGACTTTAACCCACTGAGCCACCCAGGCACCCCACCAACTCTCTATTCTCAAGGAGTTCTTAATACTTGGGTCTGTCTTCTGTGGGTATTTAAACTTTAATTGATGAGTATACACATTTCACCTACATTTTCATTTTCTGGCTATGGCCCACACAAAAAGACATTAGAGTTAATCATTGCAAAGTCCCTGGTCTCAATTGTTTTATCATACCTTTTAATTTTTCAGAAGATTAAAATAGCAAGAGCTCCTTGGAGATTCCTGTATCTAGTTTGGCAGGTGGGTAAATGGTGCTCTAGAGTGATATTCTTTCTTACTGATGAAATTGCTTCTATCATCTAAGCACCTGTTAGATCTCTGGAAGCATGGTTTCAAATGATGGTTTCTGTGATATCTATAAAAAGCTCAGAAGATATTCCCCTGGTGGTTCCCCTATCCTATGAGGAAGAAAACTAGGGTGGGGAGTTGTACAGTTATTTCTCTTTTAAATTGTCATTTATGTCCCTGTATAATCATATATCATGATCTTAACAAGTGCCAGAATACTTTTCCTAATGCATTTTCCTTGGTTTTCTTCCAAACCAGAAAGGCAATCTTAGAGTTACTCAAGATATAATTAGATCAGAATTAAAAAATTATCTTATTACACATTTACTGTTTATGTTTTCTATAATGTCTTTTTAGTTAAAATTGGTCATATGCTTAAAATAATCAAATATGCCATAAAAATATTACTGTGCTTTGAACAAAGCAACAACTTTCAAATTTGTTAGTATAAAGAACTGTTATTTAAACTCTAAATTTCATTTTCTCAAATTTTATAAATGTAAGTAAACCACAGTTTTTGAATCAAATCAATTAGTATAGAGTAAAATATTTAGTATTTTAGCTTTTAGACAAATGGTCTAATAACAAAAATTGGTTAATTTATTTCCCTTTCTCTCTAGTGCTAACCTTCAGTGGGAGTTTTGCATGCATTTTAATTTATCTTAAATTTATGCAGAAATAGATTAGCATTTTCTAGCAATCATTTGTTTTGCATTTTTGCTTTCAGTCATTTTTTAAACCACCTGCTGTATTTGCCTTATGTTCAAAATATGCTGTTGACAGTTACTAATAATGCTGATTAAATTTGCGTATGATGACAGGCAAAACACTAAGTAAAAACAAAACAATATAATCCTGCATTTGTTTTCTCTGTTTCAGTGGTGGCATAAAAGAAACATCTGATTTGTAAGAGCATTGATTTATTACCATTTGGCAAGTCTTATTGAACTGAGGTATAGACAGTATGTGAAAGTGAATATAATTACACAATTTTCAAATATTGGTCTATTTTATGAAGTTAAAAATATGTATGCAGTCTAAAATAAGTATCTTTACATTCTTTTCACATTTTCAGAAGTCGTTAGAGTTTGCCACTGAGGTATAATATCATTAGTAAATGAAAACATCTAGGCTGAAAGCAAGCATCTTTTCTGAAGGCAAAAATTGTCAAGGCAACCATAGATTTTCCATTTTTCATGTGTTTCTACTTTATTCTTCTTGATGTATATATAATAAAAGCAGCACAAAGCAAATACTTTTCAAACTTCAAAGTAAGTGATTAAGACCTGACACAGGGATATTTGTTATACTTTATAAGGCTGTATTGGAGAGTAGCAAAGATGATGGATGTGATAGATAATGGTCCCTGAAACCCATGTATTTTGACCTGAAGAATTAGCCTTGCTTTCACAAACCTTCATGGTGAATTGTGGCTATCTCTGAGGTTTGCATTTATTTAAAAGAAAAATATATGGATACTCATGATCCCATAACCCTTGCTACATGATTGTTTCTTGGATGGTTTTAACTCTGGGATTAATTCTTTAAATTTATGGAGGCAAAAGCAATATAAGCAAATTATATTCAATTTATCTCTGTAGACAATGTAGAAATTATAAATTATTATGCAACATGTTCACCTATAAATGTCAAAAATGTTTTTCATTTTATATTTAACATATTGAACTAATTTTTGCCCATCTATACTACCCTGATATATATATTATAGCTTTTGTTTTCAAGGCCAGGCATAAATGCATGGAAGATTTTGTATGGTCATTCAGTATTCACTCCTCCCAGGAATAGGAAAATTAAGTTATATTCAACATAGTGATTTCTCACATTTGAGTATTATGTGCCAGACTTTGTGCTAGTAATTTCTATCATAATTTATTTAAATGCTATATGTGTATAAGGTAGAGGATATTATTTATCTCCATTTTGCAGATAAAGAAATCAAGGCACAAACATTATGTATATATAATATGTAATATAATAATATAAATATATATATATATAATTTTTTTTTGGCAAGGGAAAATGTGTTGCATTGGAGTGAGAAGATGACCACAGTCAAATGATTTCACAGTCTATGCTATAACGACTTCATTGTACCACATTTTTTACTGCCAAAGAGAAGAGAAATAATTGGAAATGCATTACAACATTGACAGGGCCACTGTAGCAGTTCATTGCCTTAAACATTTTCCTTCTTTTACCTGTGATGTAAGGAGGACAAGAGGCAGACTCTGCCAGAGAAGCTATATACATACCCTGGAGCTAAAGATTCTGCCTTAAAGCATTTGGTTTGTCGCTCTGTGATATTTAACTTTTCTGAGCTTCAGTTGTTTCATCTGTTTATGGGGAAAATCATATCTATCCACAGATTTTTCAGCAATGACAGTAAGGGCCAAAAGGCAGTGAAATAACAGTTTTAAGGTGCCAAGAGAAAATAGTGATAAAAAGAAAATAGAAAAGTATAGTATGACAATATTTATGTCATAATAGAAAATAAACATGAAATATGACAACCAAACTTCTAACATAGAATGAAGCTAAAATAAAGTTATTGTTGTAGATCCACAATAATGATAGAGTTTACCACTCATGACTCCTAGAAGAATGCATTTCAGGGAGAAGGAAATGGGGAGCATCCTGAAGGAGTGACATGGAAACAGGAATGGTGTACAAGATTTTTAAACCTGGGTCTGGCCCCTTCTTCACTAAGCTTAAGACCTAATGGGAGATAAACCTTAAATGATTCATTATAATTGAATTCAATATAATTCAATATAATTCTCCAGGGTAGAAAAATTGCTGTAGAGTATAGAGAAAGAGATATAAGTAGTATTCTTCTTTCTAAATGCTTATAAGATAATATAATCTACTACATGCCCTATGTGTGTAATTTAAAGGCCATTGAAATATTTGAGCATTGATGTGGGTACTCTTTCATCACCAACCTCAACTCCTATCACTAGCTTTCAGCTTCTCTCCTTCCATAGGTTCTGTCTTCTCTTGTAGTTTACCAAACATACCACACTGTTGCTTTCAGCTTTACTCATATGTCTGGGGGAAATCCACTTTCATCTACTTATTTCACTTACCTCCTTCAGATTCAGTTCTCAGGTCATCTCCTGCTGAAAACCATTCCTGCTTATCCCTTACTTGTCCTGACCTGCTTTAACCCTTTCTAACTTTATTGAATTAAGTTAGACACACCTCTGCTGTCTTCAGAGTATACACTATGTCACAGCCTCTCAAGCTTTCACAAATTAATATTAAATATATCTGTTTATAGCATCCTAGGGAAGATAATACAACATTAATATTTTTTTTCAGTGATCACCTTTGGCCCCACTGAAACATTGTCATAGATAATTACCCAGAATTCAGGACAAAATATCGTTGGTATTGCAGCTAACAACAAAAATGCCCCAGTTACCGAAATGGTATGCTGTGTTATTTATCAATAACAACTACATGAAAATACTTAATCAGTACTTTAGTCATTGAAGTAGAAACTGTAAAAATAGTAATGTGCAAATGCTGCTGAAGGGTCTGGCATAATCCCAACAAGTTCCTAAAGTTCTGTCTGCTGACAAAGTTCTTAGGATTTAGAATAGAGACTTTTAATTTTAATTTTTGAATTTGAAATAATTTCATATTTACAGAGAATTTCTAAGCATAGTAGAAAGCATTTTACCCTTCATCTAGATTCAATTGTTAGCATTTGGCCACTTTTTTTTCTCTATCTATAAATTATTATCATTAGTTCTATTATTTTTGCTTACCTATTTGAGAGTTACTGGAATATGTATCACTCAATAATAAGGACATTCACACATATATCATCAGTATGATGATCAAATTCATGAAATTTAAATGTGTATATATATATATTTTTTTTAATAATACATTAAATTTTAATAAAGAAATAAAAAAAAAAAGAATTGAAGGGTGCAACAGTGTAACATGGTCAGATATCGCCAGGTAAGGACAAAGGCTTCAAAATCTCATCAACCTTGTTCATTCCCAAGTCTGTTCTTTTTTTTTTTTTTTTTTGTCTAAATAGAAATAACTATTTTTTTTTACTTTATTTAAACATATGATGTGTATATTTTATTATCTAGTAGATAATTTGTACTAAATTTTGCTGATTATTTAATAATTTTCTCTATGCTTTGTCTTTTTGCAAGCTGGAATCCAAACCAAGATCATCCATTGTATTAGTTATCACCTCCTTAGTCTTCTTTAAGCTGGAAACAGTCTTTGCCTTTCATGATGTTTCTGTTTTTGATGAATTTGTTCTTTTGTAGACTTGGATTGTGCAGTGTTCATTCATGATTATATTCAGGTTATGCCTTTTTGGTAGGAGTGTGGCATGAGAGGTGTTATATTCTCAAAGCATGATATCAGGAGGCACATCACATCAGTTTTCTCAATATTGGGGGCATTAATTTTTCCATTGTGAAGTTAGTGTCTGCCAAGTTTTTAAATCATAAAGTTACTTCCTTCAATTTGTAATATCGGAGAGAATGACTTGGTAAATATTTCATTCTCCACCAAATTTTCACCCTAGATTTTAGCATCTTATTGATGATTCTTGGCTAAATTAATTGTAACTATAATATTTTCAAGAGATATTTTGTCACTATTTCATTCTTCTTACATTTAGTAATTGTCATTCCACTGTAAGAAAGAGCTTTCCCATCTTTCCTATTAATTAGGTAATTCATTTATTTATTTACTGACTTATTTTACTTATTTTATAAGCTTGAGCTCAATGATTGTTTTTTTTTTTTTAACTTGGGTTTTCATTGTATCCTTTAGGCAGGCATCTGTTTCTTGGCTCTCTGGTTTATGTATTAATCTGTTTCTCTCAACATCCATACTATCCATACTGGCTTTGCCATGTGTTGTTATTGGTATTATAAATTTTCTGATTGAGATGTTCATTAATAAATTTTTTTTTTAGATTTTTAGTTTGTCTTTGTGATTTTGGGAATTCTATTCCAATTTTGTAAAAACTGTCAACCTAAAAAAATCCTACTGAAATTGAGTAAGAATTATATTAAATTTATGGATTGAAGTAATAATATTTTAAGGATATTAGTTCTCTGCCATCATAAGTAGGTACTCATAACTCTCAGTACTGATGAATTGAAAGATATAACATTAAGGATATTAACTCTAATGAAATTAATATAAAAATTGAAAGCAGTGTTTATAAAAAAAAAAACAGATTTAGGGGGAAAAATTTTATAAAGCGATTCTAAAATTTATAGACAATATAAATAAAAAAAGGAGCAAAGGCAAATTTTCCAAAGAAGAACATAGTTAGATGGTAGACTTTATCAGAAAAAAGATGTATTTTAAGAGTGAATTAACTAGGACAGTAAAGTTTTGGTGCAAGGGAAGTATTAAATAAACCAATGAAACAGAACAGAGACTGAAAGATGTAGTATGGTCTCCCAATTTATGATAAAGAATACATTGAAGTGAAGTAAAAAAGATAACACTTTTTTTTAATTTAAATTCAATTAGCCAAAATATAGTACATCATTAATTTCAGATATAGTGCTCAATAACTTATCATTGCATATAACACCCAGTGCTCATCAAGTGCCCTACTTAATGCCCATCACCCAGTTACTCCATCCCCCCATCTACCTTCCCTCCAGCAACCCTGTTTGTTTCTTATAGCTAAGAGTCTCTCATGGTTTTTCCCTCCTGCTGATAACTCCCCTTTCAGTTTTCCCTCCATTACCCTATGCTCTTCCACACTATTTATTATAGTTCACATATGAGTGAAAACATACGATAATTGTTTTTCTCTGACTAATTTCACTCAGCAAAATACCCTCCTGTTCCATCCATGTTGAAGTAAATGGTAAGCATCCTTCCTGATGGCAGAGTAATATTTATATATATGTGTATATATGTATATATATATATACATATATATATAATCTCACAACTTCTTTATCCATTCACATCAGTGGACATCTCAGCTTTTTCCACCAGTTTGGCTATTGTGTACATTGCTGCTATAAACATTGGGGTGCAGGTGCCCTTTGTATCACTACATTTCTATCTTTGGGGTAAATGCCTAGTAGTATGATTACTGGGTGGTAGAATAGCTCTATTTTTAACTTCTTGAGGAACCTCCATACTGTTTTCCAGAGTGGCTATACTAGCTTGTGTTCCCCCCAACAGCGTAAGAGGGTTTCCCTTTCTCCACATCCTCGCCAACATTTGTTGTTTTCTGTCTTGTTAATTTTAGCCATTCTGACTGATACAAGGTAGTATCTCAATTGTATTTCCCTAATGACAAGTGATATTGAGCATTTTTTTTCATATTTCTGTTGGCCATTTGTATGTCTTCTTTGGAGACATTCATGTCTTCTGCCCATTTCTTGACTGGATTATTTGATTTTGACTGGATTTGATTATTTGATTTTTGGGTGTTGAATTTGATGTTTTTTATAGATCTTGGTACTAGCCCTTTATCTGATATGTCATCTATAAATATCTTCTCCCATTCTGTAGGTAGCCTTTTTCTTTTGTTGACTGTTTCCTTTGCTGCACAAAAGCTTTTTATCTTGATGAAGTCCTAAGAGTTCATTTTTTGCTTTTGTTTCTCTTGCCTTTGGAGATGTGTCTAGCAAGAAGTTGTTGTGGCTGAGGTTGAAAAGGTTGCTGCTTATGCTCTCCTCTAGAATTTTGATGGATCCCTGTCTCACATTTATGTCTTTCATCCATTTTTAGCCTATTTTTGTGTATGGTGTAAAAAAATGGTTCAGTTTCATTCTTCTGCATGTGCTGTCCACATCTCCCAGTGCCATTTATTGAAGAGACTGTTCTCTTTCTACTGGATATTCTTTCCTACATTGTCAAAGATTACTTGGTCATAGAGTTGAGGGTTAATTCTCTCTTCTGATCCATTGATCATCCTGGCTGTTTTTGTACCAGTACCATACTGTCTTGCTGTTTACAGTTTTGTAATAGAGATTAAAGTCCGGAATTATGATGCCACCAGTTTTGATTTTATTTTCCAACATCTGTTTGGCTATTTGGGGTCCTTTCTGGCTCCATACAAACTTTAGGATTATTTGTTCCAGTTCTGTGAAAAATGCTGATGGTATTTTGATAAAGATTGCATTCAGTGTGTAGAATGTTCTGAGTAGCATAGACATTTTAACAATATTTATTCTTCCAAACCATGAGCATGGAATGTTTTTCCATTTCGTTGTGTCTTCCTCAATTTCTTTCATAAGTGTTCTGTAGTTTTTAGAGTAGAGATTCTTTACCTTTTTGCTTAAGTTTATTTCTATGTATCCTATGGTTTTTGGTGCAATTGTAAATAGGATAGATTCCTTATTTTCTCTCTCTTCTGTCTAATTGTTAGCATATAGAAATGCAACTGATTTCAGTGTACTGAATTTATATACTGCCATGTTGCTGAATTGCTGTATGAGTTCCAGCAGTGTTGGGGTGGAGTCTTTTGGATTTTCCCTATAAAGTATCATGTCATCTGTGAAGAGTGAGAGTTTGACTTCTTTGCCAGTTTGAATGCCTTTTGTTTCTTTTTGTTGTCTGATTGCTGAGGCTAGGACTTCTAGTACAAGGAACAACAGTGATGATAGTGGGCATCCCTGTCACATTCCTGACCTTCAGGGAAAAGCCCTCAGTTTTTCCACATTGAGAATAATATTCTCTGTGGGCTTTTCATACATGGCTTTTGTGATACTGAGGTATGATTCCTCTATCCATACACTGTGGAAAGTCTTAAGAAAGGATGTCGTATTTTGTCAAATGCTCTTTCTGCATCCATTGAGAGGATCACATGGTTCTTGTCCTTTCTTCTATTAAAGTGATGTATCATGTTGATTCATTCGTGAATGTTGGACCTCCCTTGCAGCCCAGGAATAAATCCAACTTAGTCATGGGGAATAATACTTTTAATGTACTGTTGAATCCTACTGACTAGTATCTTGGTGAGTTTTGGCATCCATGTTCATCAGGGATATTGGTCTTTAATTATCCTTTTTGGTGGGATCTTTTTCTGGTTTGGGGATCAAGTAATGCTGGCTTCATAGAATGAGTTTAGAAGCTTTCCTTCCATTTCTATTTTTTTGAAAAAGCACCAGAGGAATACATATGAGTTCATCTTTAAATGTTTGGTAGAATTCCCCTGGAAAACCATCTAGCCCTGGACTCTCGTTTCTTTGGGGAGATTTTTGATTATTGCTTCAATTTCCTTGCTGGTTATGGGTCTATTCATGTTTTCTATTTCTTCCTATTTCAGTTTTGATAGTTCATAAATTTCTAAGAATGCATCCCTTTCTTCCAGATTGCCTAATTTTTTGGCATATACTTGCTCGTAGTATGTTCTTATAATTGTTTGTATATCCTTGGTGTTGGCCATGATCTCTCCATTTTCATTCATTGTTTTGTTAATTTGGGTCCTTTCTCTCTCTCTCTTTTTTTTTTTTTTTTTTTTTTGGTAAGTCTGGCCAGTTTTTTATCAGTCTTATTAATTCTTTCAAAGAACCAGATTCTAGAGTCATTGATCTGTTCTACTGTTCTTTTGGTTTCTATTTCATTGATTTTTTTCAAAGATTTTATTTATTTATTTGACAGACAGAGATTACAAGTAGGCAGAGAGACAAGCAGAGAGAGTGGGGGGGAAGCAGGTTCCTTGTGGAGCAGAAAGCCAGATGCGGGGCTCAATCCCCTGACCCTGGGAAAATGACCTGAGCTGAAGGCAGAGACTTTAACCCACTGAGCCACCCAGGCGCCCCCTATTTCATTGATTTATGCTCTAATCTTTATTATTTTCTTCTGCTTGGCTTAGGCTTTATTCACTGTTCTTTCTTCAGCTCCTTTAGGTATAAGGTTAGTTTGTGTATTTGAGACTTTTCTAGCTTTCTGAGAAAGGCTTCTATTACTCTGTACTTTCCACTTAGGATCAACTCCACTGTATCCTAAATGGTTTGAACAGTTGTGTTTTAATTTTCATTTGTTTCTATTAATTTTTAAAATTTCTTCTTTAATTTTCTGGCTAACCTATTCATTCTTTAGTAGGATGACCTTTAACCTCCAAGTGTTTGAGTTCTTTCCAAATTTTCTCTTGTGCTTGAGTTCAAGCACCATGGTCTAGAAATATGTAGGGAATAATTTCATTATTTTCATACCAGTTGAGACCTTATTTGTGACCCAGGATGTGACTTATTCTGGAGAATATTCTATGTGTACTCAAGAAGAATATGTATTCTGTTGGTTTAGAATGGAATGATCTGTATATATCTGGTCCAGTGTATCATTCAAAGCCCTTGCTTCCTTGTTGATCTTCTGCGAAGATGATCTGTCCATCACTGTGAGTAAAGGGTGTTGAAGTCCCCTACTAGTATTATATTATTATGAATATGTTTCTTTAATTTGATTATTAATTTTTTATATAATTGATTTATAACATGTGTCCATGTTAGGAGCATTAAGATTTATAATTGTTTGATCTTCTTGTTGGATAGACCTTTAAGTATTATATAGTTTCCCTCTTCATCCCTTACTACAGATTTTGGCTTAAAATCTAGTTTGTCTGATATGAGGATTGCTACTCCAGCTTTCTTTTGATATCCTTTACCATGATAAATGGTTTTTCCACCCCCTCACTTCAATCTGGAAGTTCGTTAGGTCTAAAATGAGTCTCTTGTAGACAGCATTAGGAGGGGTCTTGCTTTTTTATCCAATCTGATACCCTGTGTCAAAAAGATATTTTCAATAACTTTTACAGGATCAATTTGTATCTATATTGGATAGAATAAAAAGAATATTGACTTTTGGTTTGTATGGTACTTAATAATTTATCCCTGATGAAATTTGGGAGAAAATCAAAATAAATTGCCATGAGTGTGTGGTAAGAAAATATGTATTAAATAAGACACAAAAGTATGAGTCATAAAGGAAAAAATGAAAAATTGTAGCTTATATAAAATATGAACTTTTTATGAAACAGCAAAGTTATGACAATGAAAAGATAAGCTGTAGAATTGGAGTATATATATATATATATAAATATAATGAATCAATAAGAAAAGGGGGAAATTAAATGGTAAATTGGTAAGAATTGCTTGAACTCTTAAAAATATGAAAATCCCAGAAGCCTGCTACGAATTAGAAAGAGGCTAAAATTCAGTGATCATCAGAGAACATAAATTTAAAATATAGTTCTACTATATACTACCAAAACTATGAAAGTGAAAAACGTGAAGATACGTGAAGTATCAACATAACTATGAAGTTTCTGGAATTGTCTGCAGATATTTCCATAGGAAACTGTTGACTGATATAGAATAAAGCTACCTGTGACACATCATTTATACTTCTAGACATAACCCCCAAATATTTGTGCATATGTTGGCCAAAAGTCACATGTAAGATTCTTCATAGCACTAGTTCTCAAATCACTCCAAATTCCATCCATGAAGAAATAAATTTGTGACACATTAAGATAATAGCATAGAATATAATAGTGAGGATAAACAAACCAAAACTATAGTCAGTAACATGGATGAATCTCAAAAACAATATTTAATAAGAAAAGTTACTTAAAAAGAGCACACACTATTAGATTCTGTGAACTTAAAAGACAAAACGCATCCATGGCATTAGGAGCCCAAGACTGGTTATTTCCATGGTGAGGAATTAAGACACTGGAATGAGGCGTGAGACATGTGTCACAATTGATAAAAGTGACTGCTTCTTGTTCTAGGTGCTTCTTACACCAGTGTGTTCATTTTGTGGACATTCTTTTGCACTCTTTTTGAATTTTGTCACTTTTCTTGATGTATCACATGCATGGAAAGTCCTGGCAGCAAACAAACAGCACCTCAATGATTTTAGCAGAAATATTTTACCATAACCAATTGTTCACTACTTATGGATGACCTAAAAAATGCAAAATGAGGAATCATATCACATAGTCTGGACATGGAAGAGGGGCCTGTGGAACTGTGATGAGACAACAAATGTGGGAGTGCTCACGATTGGTGCTGGTATCTCTAGGAGACATGATGCAGCTGGTTCTTTAAGTGTTGCAAAAGTACAGAATTACTAAGGTACAGAATATTGAGTTAAAGCAGTGAGGCAATAGCTAAATAACTGCCAAAATCTAATTCTTAAACAAAAATCACCCCCCTCCCAAAAAGGAAAAAAAAATAGATACTATGCAAGTATTAGAACAAACAATGAAAGATTATTTTATATCCATAATTTTAATTGCAACACAAAATTCTGGAGACACAAAATAAAGAATTTATACATCATACATTAATAAGTTATGAGTGCAATAACCAAAATAAGGAAGACTAAAATTTAAGTGATAAACTAAATACAAAAAAACAAAAACTTGCTGTTAATATCTCAAAGATCTAATTTTATTAAAATATAAATGGCTTCTTTCATTAACATGAATAAGACCAGTGATCCAATAGGAAAACGTAGGCAAATTATTTGAACTCATAGCTCACAAAAAAGAAAATACAGATTTCTTTTAAATATATGCATGATCCCAAATTCATTTAAGATGAAAGTTAAGTCAAATTTAAAACCATGTTAAAATTTTATCAGATTGTTAACAGTCTGACCAAATACTATATTGATAAAGATATAGAGAAACAGCAATTATATATTCCTGGTAGGGGCATATACAGTGTTATTTCTAAAATAATGTTATTTCTAAAATAATAAATACTCAAGTCATTTGACAGAGCTGATCTATAGAAAAAAAATCAAATCTATGCAATATGTCATATTTACAAGCAATTCAACTTCCCCCCAAAAAGAAAATGTTTTAATGACTGTTAAGGAAAAAAGTCATTATTGTTAATAAAAATGTTATGCAAAGAACAGTATATTTATCATTACACCATTTTTTGTTTTTAAAAAGGAAATATGCTAATTAGTTTTTGTATAGAATATCCCTTAAATTGTATACAAAGAAAGCTGCTACTACTAGTTGCCTGTGTGGAGAGTAAGAGGTTGGATTGGAGGGAAGATAAGAGACATTTCACTGTCTACATTTCACACTATGTTCATAAAACAAATAAATACAACTGCTTTGTATTGACAATACCCATAGATTAACAGTACTTTCAGTCTGCTTACAAGGTCACTTAATTGATTAGTTTCTCCTACCCATGCCTTATTCACTCAGGAGAGTAAGAAAGATATGGGAAATAGAATGACATTATTCTTCAAAAACAGGCCATTTTACTGTAAAACAGTGATTAATATAATTGTTCTGATTTGAAAAACATAATAGTTCTCTATAGATAAATACTACACATTTATGTTAATGGTAAATATTTATTAGAGTTCCAAAATCTTGACTGTGTTATTAGTGTGTTGGTGCATTACATGCTATTGACCTTGGTTCCACAAATTTATTTTTACTTGAAAATTTGATTCTGGTGTATTAACATTCTTATGTATATGGATAATAATAATGAGATAATAAATATGAGAGTGGTAATTTGAGGCTCTAAGAATTTTTTTAGCTCTGAAAGGAATATCACATTTTTCAAGCCAGTTAGGTTTAGCACAGTTAATATTCAAATCTATAAACCAGCCTTTTATTCTCCTAATGACAAATAGAATTGTTATAATTAAGTTAATGATCAGATTTGTAGCTACTTCAACCATCTGTGAATGAGCCACGAACCCAGAAATGAGCCCCTAGTAGAGATTTATCACATTTTGCTTCACAGGGGAACCTTGCATCAACCAACTGCTGTCAAATACTTATGCATAACAATAGTTAAAATAGCTATTACTTCTTAAGTATCACATTACAAACAGTGCACTATGGACGTTATACACAAGCAGTGTAGCCCATGAGAGACGACCTAGAAATTATTTTCTGTATTGCCTGTAGATGAACTGGTTGGAAATTGGGCAACCCCTTCCCAGAGGAGAGGCTATTCCTGACCTCAGCTTTGAGAGAGAATGAGCCCAGTTTTCAGTCTCCAGGGACTACAGCCAGCTCTCCTAACCTTCTCTGAAGAGTTCCTTTCCAAAAATTTTTGGTGCCATAACAGTCTGTTTGTCACTGAGTCCTACAAGCCCAATCCTATGCTCTTTTCACTAAAAATAAAACAAAACAAAAATAACAGCAGAGAGGTTTTTCTCTCTGCCAGAGTCATTCTACCAAATCCCAGACTTACTGTGTAGCCACCTGTGCCTTAAACCTAGCACATCTCTCCAAAGGGTGCCAAGGTCAAGAGAACTTATTTTGTTCCATGAGTTCCCGTTCCAAATGCTCCTTTTTTTTTAAGACTTTATTTATTTATCTGAAACACACACGGAGAGGGAGATCACAGGGAGGCAGAGAAGCAGGCAGAGAGGAAGGGGGAAACAGGCTTGCTGATGAGAAGGGAGCCCAATGCGGGGCTCCATCCGGGGACCCTGAGATCATGACCTGAGCCCAATGAAGAGGCTTAACCCACTGAGCCACCCAGGCATCCCCCAAATGATCCTATTTGTTCAGAATCTCTTTCATGATACATTAACTCATGTAATCCTCATAGTTATAATATATACAATGATATAGTACCTATTACAATTCTCATTTTACAAATAAGAAAAGTGAGTCTTACAAAAGACAATACATTATCCAAGATCACATAACTGGCTAATTATAGAGTCCATATTTGAACTGAGTCCATAATTATAGGGTCTATTCATCAGAGCCTGAATACTTAAGTAGCTTGCATAACTACATGTTTTCATTGTTGCTATTTGTCTGTTATAAATTGTAGTAGATCAGTATAAAATCAGGTGATAAGAAGATCCTCAGAAAGCTACCAAAAATAAATCTTTTTGAAATGGAAATATATATCATACAGCTTTATTACATGCTAGCACTTTTAAATTCACTTATTTAATCATCATAATGTAATATATAGAAAAGCTATCACAGGCTTTTCCACAGATCTGGAAGGTAGCCATAGTTCCTTACCAAGCTCATGTTGCTTCTCTCTATGGAATGTCAAGACATGTTTACCTTCCACATTTGGGGTGATTATTAAATTGTTCTCCTTGATTCAGATTTTTGCCTTGCCTTCCTAGATACTGTCCAGATCATGATATCTGGTATTATACTCTCAAAGTTGAGACATTTCCTGATGTCTACAAAATGGTTCTCCAGTACACAATCCTCACCTACTCAGCACTCACTCCTTCATCACTCGAAACTCTACCCATCCTGGACAGAAGAGATCACAGGAGTCTGTGTTTCTGGAAGTGAACGCTTTTTTGTCCTCTTAAAAAGCAGAGGTAAACTGAATCTATGAGCTAGTAAATCTTGATTGCTTTACATATAATTTTCCTGAATAGCAAAAAATTTTTAGTATCACTGGTTCAGAATAATTCTTGATCTTAGAGATAATGACATAGGAATGCTTAATAATGGAAAAGCAAACACAATCATAAAATAATCCAAATTTTGTATTAGAAATTTTGTACATGTGGAATGTATTCTCCTTTCTCAACTTATCACAACATCCCATCTCACATTGTGATATCAAACAAATTAAAAAATGCTTTTTTACTCATTGGAAATCACATACATATAGATAGGTAGATAGATAGCAAATAAGTATATAAAAAGATACCCCATATCAAAGCTGGGAAATAAAAATTGAAACAACAATGAAATACCACTGCACATCTATTAGAATGGCAAGATCCAAAACACAGACTCCACCACACACTGGAAGGTTGCATAGCACCAGAACTCTCATACGCTACTGGTGGGAATGCAAAATGGTACAGTTACTTTGGAAGACAGTTTGGAAGTTTCCCAAAAAACTAAACATATTTTTCCAGCAATCTCACTCTTGGTTATTTACCCAAAGGAGCCAAAACCAATGTCCACACAAAAACCTGCACACAGATGTTTATAGCAGCATTTTTTAATTCATAATTACCCAAACCTAGAAGCACCTGTGTTCTTCAGTAGGTGAGTAGATACACTGTACTTGGTCCAGACAGTGGAATGATATTATTGAATGCTAAAAAATGAGTCCTCGTGTCATGAAAAGAATGAAGGAAATTGAATGCATATTATTACTAAGTGAAGGAAGCAAATCTGAAAAGACTACATATTGTATAATTCTGACTATATGACATTCTGGAAAAGGCAAAACTGTGGAAACAGTAAAATGTTCAAAGGTCACCAAGCAGAGGGTTGGGGAGAAGGTATGCGTAAGCAACACATGGGATTTTGAGGGTAAATATGCTGTAAGATACCATAATGATGGATATATGTCATTACACATTTTGTCAAACCCATAGTATGTCAATCACAACAGCAAAATTTAAAGTAAACTATGGACTTTGAGTAATTATGATGTGTGAGTGTGGTTTCATCAATTGTAATAAATATCCCTTCTGGTTGGGGTTGGTAATGGAGGAGACTATGCTTGTGTGGGGTAGGAGGTTTATAGAAAATCTCTGGACCTTCCCCTTAATTTTTCTGTGAACCTAAAACTGCTTTAAAAAAATAAAGTCTTTTTAAATTTTTTTTAAGATTTTATTTGACAGAGAGAGATCACAAGTAGACAGAGAGGCAGGCAGAGAGAGAGAGAGAAGGAAGCAGGCTCCCTGCTGAGCAGAGAGCCTGATGTGGGACTCAATCCCAGGACCCTGAGATCATGACCTCAGCCGAAGGCAGAGGCTTAACCCACTGAGCCACCCAGGTGCCCAAGAATAAAGTCTTAATAAAGAAAAATGTATTTAAGTGTGAACATTTCCAAGAATGTATCATAAGAAAATAAGTTTGCATAGCTGATTGTATAAAAATATAGAAAGTCATAATTTAAAATCACAAAATTAGGGGAAAAAAGCGCTAGTTAATGTTATCATCCTGAGACTTATTAAGCAAATTATAATACGGTATTTCTACGGAATAGTATCCAGCCATTAAAGATAATGATATAGATGTGTACATTTGAAACACATGGAGTAATGTTAGTGTTATTTTTTCATACAATTGTTGATACAGGTTTACATATGTTACATATCTTTTGTATGTATAAACATAACAAAAGATAACTTTGGGAAGTTTATTTATATAGCTTATATAGCAAGACATGGAACTATAGATTTATTTTGCATTTTAATCTGTGTGCATAATAGTTTTTTCTATTTATTCTTCAAATGATAAATACATTTTGTATAATTAAGTAAAGGTTTTTTAGAGAAAACCTAAGGAATCAAATGTGCCAAAATTACTTTTTAAAATTACTTTTGGTAAATGTTAATAATGTACTTTCATCTCATATCTGAGCCTCCCAAAGCTATTAATTATATTAACTTCAATCAATTTGATTTTGTAATTGAAATCAGAGGCATTGGCCTTGATATTTTATCTCTAATGTTTCACCAATAAAGTGATATGGAAATACATTGTGTTTTATTAAGTGTTTATACAGTACAAAACACAAAACCATATATAACCCTATTTGATCAATGTCATGTTATTTCTTTGAGTATAGAGGTGCCTAATTTCCCTCATACATAACTATTAATGCTGAAAAAAATCTCCCATAGCTAAATTTTATTTCAGGAGCGCCCGGGTGGCTCAGTGGGTTAAAGCCTCTGCCTTCGGCTCAAGTCATGATCTCAGGGTCCAGGGATCCAGTCCTGCATCGGGCTCTCTGCTCAGCAGGGATCCTGTTTCCCTTCCTCTCTCTGCCTGCCTCTCTGTCTACTTATCATCTGTCTATCAAATAAATAAATAAAATCTTTAAAAAATTATTTCAAATTATTTCAAAAATTATTTTCAAATAATTATTTCAAATAATTAGTTATTTAAATGTTTATACGAAATGGCAGTTGAGGTTGAAAGCTATATATTCTGTGGTACCTTGAAACAACCAATGTTATTTTTTTTTCTTTAATTATCACTAGGAAAAAATATTATGGTTTTGGAACAGAAACATTTTATTGTTAAGAGTGCTATATTCATCTCTTGCTTCAGCATGAGCTCAGAAGCAAACCAAAACAGATGGGGAACAATAAACAGCTGCCACTCCTGCCCATCAGGGCAATATACAGACCTTTTCTGTATAAATTCAAATTGTTGCAAGAAAAAAGAACAAAGCTTTTCATAATGATTATGGTTAAAGTGTATCACTACCATTGAGAGCTGGATTGAGATATGCTGTATTTTTTCTTTTACATAACAAACAAAATGAATTTAAAAATAAGAATATCCTTACCATATAATATAAATCAGTGGATTTTATTTTATAAAGTACTAAATAAAGTCAGAGTGATGATATAGACACATAGCCTATCCAAATACAAATGATTGATGATAACCTTTGTTATTTTTCAATTAATATAAAAAGAGTAGAAAGGAAAATATGACAATAGCTACTGTATAACTCAGAATTTATATTCAATTGTCAATGTTTACTTTTTTTTGATTCACCCAAAATGTTTAGTTTGATTGATATTTGTTATTGATGGATGTATTTTAGCTTGTCACAGAGATTCATAGAAGTGAATAAGATACAGCTACAGATATAAATATAATCAATTAGGGAAGATGGACCTGTTATCAAATAAATTACAATGAAGTGTGAAATATAGCAACTGAGAAAGAGTTGAATGACTTACATCCATTCTTTTGGCTTTCTTTTACTGAATTGTGTAGTTTGATGGTTTTCAAAACTTAACATGCAGTTGAACAACCTGGAGTGTTTGTTATAGCAGAAATTTCTGGGGATCACCTTCAGAATTTTTGATCCTGGGGGCACCTTGGTGCCTCAGTCGGTTAAGTGTACTACCTAGTGTCAGCTCAGGTCATGATCTCAGGGTGGTAGGATCAAGCCCCCAGTTGGGCTCCATGCCCAGGGGAGAGTCTACTTGAGATTCTCTCCCTCTCCTCTCCCTCTGCTCCTTCTCTCTCTCTCAAATAAACAAATCTTAAGAAAAAAAAAAAGAACATAATTTTTGATCCAGTAGGTCTAGGGTGAGGTCTGAGAATCTGCATTTGTTATGAGTTTCCAGGTAATGCTTTTGATGTTAGTCTGGGATCAAACTTTGTGAACTAGTTTTTGAGTCTTTAATGCAACCACTTCCAATATATAATACAATGTTTACAATATAAAGCAACCACACTCAGCTTGTATATAAAATAGCCATAAAACTTCTTTCCTTTTTATTTTTTTATCCTTCACTTCTCTTTCTATCCTTTCATTTATAAAGAACATTCGTATACTGTTCAGGAAGACTACATTTTAACTTGGTAGGATAGTTAATGGAAAGCCATTCCAATTTCTCTGCCTTCCTTCTTGTTATCTACACAAAAGTTTAGGGAACTCCATTCAAATTAATAGATAAAAATTTGAATGTGCATTTGAATCTAACAAATTTTAATCAGCTTCTATGATAATATCATCATATTAGTAAAATAGCTAATTTTCTTAGCAGAAGTTGATTTAAATGAAAGTGGAAACAAAAGTAAATTAAATAAAATCATGCTTGTATATATATTTTTAAACTTTTCCCTGAGTTGCATTATCAATTTTTCAGATAATTATGAAACATTCAGTGAACAATAGACTTGGAGAGCTGTAACACAGTTAATAGAATTTAGGACAAGTTTTTTTAGAAATAAAATTTCTAGGGACACCTGGGTGGCTCAGTTGATTAAGCGGCTGCCTTCGGCTCAGGTCATGATCCCAGCATCCTGGGATCGAGTCCCACATCGGGCTCCTTACTCAGCAGGGAGCCTGCTTCTCCCTCTGCCTCTGCCTGCCACTCTGTCTGCCTGTGCTTGCTTGCTCTCTCTCTGTCAAATGAATAAATAAAATCTTTAAAAAAAAAGAAATAAAATTTCTAATCTTCCTCAACTTTTTAATTAATTATGTATTAAAAACTTTTCTTCTATAGATGTACTGAGGCTGGCTTCTGATTACAAATAACAGAAAACTCTTGTGGCTAACTTAAGCTAAAAGAAACATAAAGGAAGGAAATCTGAGAGCTTCCAGTGTCTACAAGGTGTAGCCAAGATGGAAGTGCCTGACCAGTGGGCTTTGGACAGAGCTTCGGACAGAGCTTCTGCCACTGCCCCCCCCATACTAGCCCTGGGCTGCCAGACTTTGACCGTTCACTCAGTAGCTGTGTTGAGAGCTTTCTGACTACCCACAATGGTTTTGCTTCACTCTAGAAGAATCCAAGTCCTTGTGAAATGATTCAGTGGCCGTGCCCTTGTCATACCTGAACACACTAGAGGCTACTGAGTGAAAAAAGGAGCACCTGACCCTCTTGGGCGCTGTAAAGAGAGGCTGAGCTCTACCTTTCATGTATGTGATTCCTTTCAAAACAAAAAGTATTGGATGTATAATAGTCAAAATGATGAATTTCTACTATAACAAGGGTAATAGAAAAAAAAAAAATCCTGCGGTCATTTTTTCTCCTCCAGTGTTCATGTTTAATCACTTTTTTCCCCTTACTCTCATAGCATTTCAGAGCTTATTAAATTTATAAAAACTTTATGTACAATGTTATTGTTTGGTTTCATGCCATCAGGGACAGGAATTCAGAAGGAGTATTTTTTATTATTAATTATATTATTTTTCTACTTCTTAAAGAATTAGAAAATCAAACTTCATGGAAGATATGCAATTTCTTCTAAAAACACATATATAAAGTTTTAAACAGAACTAGACAGCATGTTTTAGCTTCCTTTCTACCATGTAAGCTAGTAAATGTGTGGTTTTAAAAAAAGTAATCACATGTTTATTTCTTTCAGTAATGGCACTATATATGTCAGGATGCTGTTAGTTGCAAGCCATGTAAAATGCAACTACAACTAACTTGTATAGTAAATATTTATTATATCACAGTACAACAAGTCTTAAATTGAGGTTATACCAGGTAGGATAATAGACCAAGTCAATGGTATCAGAGCCTTTTCTCTCCCAATACTTTTTTTAAAAATTTTATTTTATTTTATTTTTTTCAGTGTTCCAAAATTCATTGTTTATGCACCACACCCAGTGCTCCATGCAATACATGCCCTCCATAATGCTATAATAATGCCCACCACTAGACTCACCCAACCCCCAACCTCCTCCCCTCCAAAACCTGCAGTTTGTTTCTCAGAGTCCACAGTATCTCATGGTTTGTCTCCCCTCCAATTTCCCCCAACTCACTTCTCCTCTCCACCTCCCAGTGTCATCCATGTTGTTCCTTATGCTCTACAAGTAAGTGAAACCATATTATAATTGACTCTCTCTGCTTGACTTATTCCACTCAGCATAATCTCTTCCTGTCCTGTCCATGTTGATATAAAAGTTGGGTATTCATCCTTTCTGATGGAGGCATAGTACTCCATTGTATATACAAACCATATCTTTATCCATTCAACCATTGAAGGGTATCTTGGTTCTTTCTACAGTTCGGCAACTGTGGCCATTGCTGCTATGAACATTGGGGTACAGGTGACTCTTCTTTTACTACCTCTCTGTATCTTTGGCATAAATACCCAGTAGTGCAATTGCAGGGTCATAGGGAAGCTCTATTTTTTTTAAGCTTTTTTTATTTAAACATATAATGTAACCCCACCACCCTCTCCCAACCCCTCTCCCCTCCCACCCCCCTCAGTTTGTTTTATGACATTAAGAGTCTCTTTTGGTTTGTCTCCCTCCCGATCCCATCTTGTTTCATTTTTTTCTTTTCCTATCACCTTAACCCCCACCCCCATTACATCTCTACTTCCTCATATCAGGGAGATCATGTAATAGTTGTCTTTCTCCAGTTGATTTATTTCGCTAAGCATAATACGCTCTAGTTCCATCCATGTCGTTGCAAATGGTAAGATTTCATTTTATTGATGGCTGCATAGTATTCCATTGTGTATATATACCTCTTCTTCTTTATCCATTCATCTGTTGATGGACATCTAGGTTCTTTCCATGACTTGGCTATTGTGGACATTGCTTCTATAAACATTCGGGTACACATGCCCCTTTGGATCACTACATTTGTATCTTTAGGGTAAATACCCAGTAGTGCAATTGCTGGGTCATAAGGTGGCTCTATTTTCAATTTTTTTGAGGAACATCCATGCTGTTTTCCAGAGTGGTTGCACCAGCTTGCATTCCCACCAACAGTGTAGGAGGGTTCCCCTTTCACCACATCCTCGCCAGCATCTGTCATTTCCTGACTTGTTCATTTTAGCCATTCTGACTGGTGTGAGGTGGTATCTCATTGTGGTTTTGATTTGTATTTCCCTGATGCCCAGTGATGTGGAGCACTTTTTCACGTGTTTGTTGGCCATCTGGATGTCTTCTTTGCAGAAATGTCTGTTCATGTCCTCTGCCCATTTCTTGATTGGATTATTTGTTCTTTGGGTGTTGAGTTTGCTAAGCTCTTTATAGATTTTGGATACTAGCCCTTTATCTGATATGTCATTTGCAAATATCTTCTCCCATTCTGTCAGTTGTCTTTTGGTTTTGTTGACTGTTTCCTTTGCTGTGCAAAAGCTTTTGATCTTGATGAAGTCCCAATAGGTCATTTTTTCCCTTGCTTCCCTTGCCTTTGGCATTGTTCCTAGGAAGAAGTTGCTGCAGCTGAGGTCGAAGAGGTTGATGCCTGTGTTCTCCTCAAGGATTTTGATGGATTCCTTTCTCACGTTGAGATCCTAAATCCATTTTGAGTCTATTTTCGTGTGTGGTATAAGGAAATGGTCCAATTTCATTTTTCTGCATGTGGCTGTCCAATTTTCCCAACACCGTTTGTTGAAGAGGCTGTCTTTATTCCATTGGATATTCTTTCCTGCTTTGTCAAAGATTAGTTGACCATAGAGTTGAGGGTCTATTTCTGGGCTCCCTATTCTGTTCCATTGATCTATGTGTCTGTTTTTGTGCCAGTACCATACTGTCTTGATGATGACAGCTTTGATGATGACAGCTTATCTTTTGGATAAGTCTGGCCAGGGGTTTATCAATCTTATTAATTCTTTCAAAGAACCAGCTCCTAGTTTCATTGATTTGTTCTATTGTTTTTTTGGTTTCTATTTCATTGATTTCTGCTTTGATCTTTATTATTTCTCTTCTCCTGCTGGGTTTAGGCTTTCTTTGTTGTTCTCTCTCGAGTTCCTTGAGGTGTAGGGTTAGGTTGTGTATTTGAGACCTTTCCTGTTTCTTGAGATAGGCTTGTATCGCTATATATTTTCCTCTCAGGACTGCCTTTGCTGTGTCCCACAGATTTTGGACCGTTGTGTTTTCATTATCATTTGTTTCCATG